>CM042173.1:62625945-62630731 GCA_023376005.1 Doryteuthis pealeii
CACTCCCCACCCGTTGGGCGGGGCTACGTGGAGAGGCTCGAATCTGGTTGCTGACACAATGCGGGGTTGGCTGACAATTTCTTGATGTTTGAAGTCTGGAAACCAACTTGGGGCGCTAGAGGACATATTGCCATTCAAAAATTGGTCTGTTCAGCCACTCACGCAGTTGCAGATAAAAATGTGGACACTACGCCATCGCCTTTAGTAGACGGACAACAACAATGTCGGAAGAGAGTGATGATGTGTCATATAGAAATAATCGTCATATACTTATCTCATTTTCGGTGCTATGTGGAGAGGTTCGAATCTGGTTGCTGGCACAATGCTGGGTTGGCTGACAATTCCTTGATGTTTGGAGTCTGGAAACCAGCTTGGGGTGCTGGAGGACATATTGCCATTCAAAAATTGGTCTGTTCAGCCACTCACGCAGTTGCAGATAAAAAAAAAGTGGACACTACGCCATCGCCTTTAGTAAACGGACAACAACAATATCGGAAGAGAGTGATGATGTGTCATATAGAAATAATCGTTATATACTTATCTCATTTTCTGTGCTACGTAGAGAGGCTCGAATCTGGTTGCTGACACAATGCTGGGTTGGCTGACAATTACTTGATGTTTGGAGTCTGGAAAACAACTTGGGGTGTTGGAGGACATATTGCCTAGTGCAATTTATAGTTTTTCACCATATAAAAACAAAACAAAAAAAATTTTCAAAGGTGCTTCAACTAATAGAAAACACACTGGAATAAATGTTGGACTATTTTGAAGAAAATTAATGTTTCTTTCATTGTTCATTTGTGTTAGTAAATACAGTTTCAATTTTTTATATACACCTTGCAAAAACATTGATGTTTAAAAAAAAAAAATCTTTTTTCAACTGCTGAATTCTGTAAAAATATGAAAGCTGAGAGACTCAAAACTGCAAAATGAGTCAGAAGTGTTGAAATTAGAAATTGACAGCCTCAATTCTGATATAACGTAACTCTCTTGTATTTTACTCTGTTGAACAGATTGCCTCATTTTTGTTGCACACTCTCTAGAAGTAACAAATGTTTTAGCCTATTTTCTACATAAATTTAATATTACTACTTTTTTTAACAATTGATCACAGGTCATAAGGCCAAAATATGATATTTTAACATAGTCATATTAAGCCTTTATTCTAAGTCCTTAGATCCTCTAAGTGATTCACCATGGCTTGACGTGACCAGCCGATTATGGAAGGGCCTCTCCGACCCCATCTAGACTAAGTAAGGGTCTAATCAAGCATGGTGAATCACTATAGAGGATTTTGAATAAAGGCTTATATTGACTAAGTTAAAATATATATTTTGGCCTTATGACCTGTGATCATTGTTAAAAAAGTAGTAATATTAATTTATGTGAAAATAGGCTAAAACATTTGTTACTTCTAGAGAGTGTGCAACAAAAATGAGGCAATCTGTTCAACAGAGTAAAATACAAGAGAGTTACGTTATATAGAATTGAGGCTGTCAATTTCTAATTTCAACACTTCTGACTCATTTTGCAGTTTTGAGTCTCTCAGCTTTCATTTTTTACAGAATTCAGCAGTTGAAAAAGATTTTTTTTTTTAAACATCAATGTTTTTGCAAGGTGTATATAAAAAATTGAAACTGTATTTACTAACACAAATGAACAATGAAAGAAACATTAATTTTCTTCAAATAGTCCAACATTTATTCCAGTGTGTTTTCTATTAGTTGAAGCACCTTTGAAAATTTTTTTTGGTTTTGTTTTTATATGGTGAAAACTATAAATTGCACTAGGCAATATGTCCTCCAACACCCCAAGTTGTTTTTCCAGACTCCAAACATCAAGTAATTGTCAGCCAACCCAGCATTGTGTCAGCAACCAGATTCGAGCTCTCTTACGTAGCACAGAAAATGAGATAAGTATTAACGATTATTTCTATATGACACATCATCACTCTCTTCCGATATTGTTGTTGTCCGTTTACTAAAGGCGATGGCGTAGTGTCCACTTTTTTTTTTATCTGCAACTGCGTGAGTGGCTGAACAGACCAATTTTTGAATGGCAATATGTCCTCCAGCACCCCAAGCTGGTTTCCAGACTCCAAACATCAAGGAATTGTCAGCCAACCAGCATTGTGCCAGCAACCAGATTCGAACCTCTCCACATAGCACCGAAAAATGAGATAAGATATGACGATTATTTCTATATGACACATCATCACTCTCTTCCGACATTGTTGTTGTCCGTCTACTAAAGGCGATGGCGTAGTGTCCACATTTTTATCTGCAACTGCGTGAGTGGCTGAACAGACCAATTTTTGAAATGGCAATATGTCTCTAGCGCCCCAAGTTGGTTTCCAGACTTCAAACATCAAAGAAATTGTCAGCCAACCCCGCATTGTGTCAGCAACCAGATTCGAGCCTCCCACGTAGCCCCGCCCAACGGTGGGGAGTGCTATAATTAATGGCGTCGATCCCAGGGGGCCATCCCCCAGGCAACACCTGCCCCTCGATTTAAAGGGGCAGGGCTGGGTTTATTGCCCAGTGCCTGGCGCCCCCTTGAGGGGGATGCCGACGGGATCGACGCAATTTTTTCACCTGCCACTCCATGAGCTTCGGTTTATGGGTGGTCCCACGTTAATAGGGACTTTGTGCCTGACCCGTACAAGTGGGGTACGCGGTAAATACCACGTAGCACCGAAATGAGATAGGTATATGACGCTTATTTCTATATGATACATCATCACTCTCTTCCGACATTGTTGTTGGCATCCATCCGTCTACTAAAGGCGATGGCGTAGTGTCCCCTTTTTTTATCTGCAGCTGGGTGAGTGCTGAACAGACCAATTTTTGAATGGCAATCTCTGGCGCAGTGACTGCAAAACAACAGTGATGGCTTGCTGGAGTTGTTGTTGTCTCTCCTTCCTTCTGGCTCTTTTTTCTGCGGCAGCTTCTTTCCTCTCTTTTTCCCTCCTTTTCGCCCCTTGTTTAACGAGGAGTCGCACAGTCTTCTGCACAAGTCTCCCATGTGTTGGTGTCGATGTGGCATGTCTTCATATCCCTCTTGCAGACATCTTTAAAGCGCAGGCGTGGTCCCCCTACGGTCGGGTGCCCTCTAATAACTCACCATACAGTAGGTCTTTGGGGATGCGGCTTTCTCCATCCTCCTGACGTGGATTATCAATTATTTTTTGCGTTCTAATAGAAAACTGAATTATTAATAATTACATATAAAAGCAGATTTATATCTCTATTACCAACAGCAATGGTGGCTTTAATCGTGAATTTCATTTCTCTGAATTTTTGAAACGATCCTGATAATTAGTATTTGGATTATTCGGACATTGTCCTCATCTTTATTGTTATCTACAAAACGTTTCGACCGATGTGCCCTCTGTATTTCTTGTCGGACTCAGGAACCTCCTTTTCCAACTCGGGAGCTTTCATGTCGTAACCGGGAGCCTTCAAGGAACTTCGAACCGAACCCTTTATTCAATCCACTGTTCTCATTCCGTTAACCATGATTGGGTACAAGTATGAGCGACTAGCTCGCCAGCCATTATACCACTAGGAATTGATCTTTAAGTCTAATCAGACGAGTCGCCCTGTTTGTATTTTACTTTGCTTAGGTCTTGAAAATAACGATTCATATTGAGATGAAAGTCACAAGGTATGGCGAAAGAAGAAATCTTTGTAAAGAATTAAAAAGGAAAGGGAAACTGCGATTTTTATTGTAATAAAAAATGTCACATTTATCTATTCAAAGAATACCGTTGCTGCTACTCACTCATCCAAACTTTTCAAATGGAATTAATTTCTTTATTTGCGTGTGTATTTGACAGCATGAAATATAACCGTAAATATGCGTGCAATTATATATGGTTGACACTAGATGTATACACACACACACACACACACAACACACACACACACACACACACATATATATATATATATATATATATTATATATATATAATATATATATATATTATATACAGACACATTAAACCCATTGAACAACCAAAACCGAACAAATAAAACTAATTTCTACTATATATACACATATATATGTATGTATATATATATATAATTATATATATATATATATATATATAGATAGATAGATAGATAGATAGATAAGATAGATAGATATAAATAATAGATGATTAGTTTGGATAATCTTTCATATTTAAATAATATATATATATATATATATATATTGTAAATGAATAGTTTTATTTGTTTGAACTTCCATACTAAGCACATAAAACTAATCATCCTTTCTCTCTCTCTCTCTCTCTCTCTCTCTCCTATATATAATATATATAATATATATATTATTTATATATATAATATATATGTGGTGGTGTGTGTGTGTGCGTGGTGTGTGCTTGCGGATTTTTGCATATATTATATTATATATATATATATATATATATATATATATAATATATATATATAAATAATAAAATTCGAAGGCATTACAATGCGTAAAAAATAAAGACAAAAAAGATGTTTTTTATATTGTCAATCGATTTCAAAGCAAGCTATCACATCAGAGTGTATTTTCAAAAAACGCATTCCTTACCTTTGTCGGAGGGTAGGTATATAAGTTCTTATTTTTCAATATGGATAGAGTGGTCGTTGAGTATTAGATAATTTGTTGTTGTGTCCTTGTATGTCTTTTCAGTATGTCGAATATTGATCTCTTGAGTCTTGATAATTTGAGTCCAATTCTTTGTTGGCTGGGGGTGGGTGTATATGGGAATTTTTTCTGAAAATAATTTG
>CM042173.1:62635831-62658331 GCA_023376005.1 Doryteuthis pealeii
GGTGCTACGTGGAGAGACTCGAATCTGGTTGCTGGGCTCATGTTGAGTTGAATGACAATTCCTTGATGTTTGGAGTCTGGAAACCAACTTGGGGTGCTGGAGGACATATTGCCATTCAAAACTTGGTCTTTTCAGCCACTCACGCAGTTGCAGATAAAAATGTGGACACTACGCCATCGCCTTTAGTAGACGGACAACAACAATATCGGAAGAGAGTGATGATGTGTCATATAGAAATAATCGTCATATACTTATCTCATTTTCGGTGCTACGTGGAGAGACTCGAATCTGGTTGCTGGGCTCATGTTGAGTTGAATGACAATTCCTTGATGTTTGGAGTCTGGAAACCAACTTGGGGTGCTGGAGGACATATTGCCATTCAAAAATTGGTCTTTTCAGCCACTCACGCAGTTGCAGATAAAAAAGTGGACACTACGCCATCGCCTTTAGTAGACGGGCAGATGCCAACAACAATGTCGGAAGAGAGTGATGATGTGTCATATAGAAATAATCGTCATATACCTATCTCATTTTCGGTGCTACGTGGAGAGGCTCGAATCTGGTTGCTGGCACAATGCTGGGTAGGCTGACAGTTCCTTGATGTTTGGAGTCTGGAAACCAGCTTGGGGTGCTGGAGGCCTAGTGCCATTTATAGTTATTTTTTTTAGAAATAACACAAGGCGACTTTTCAGGTATCCAGGATTCTTCTGATTATTTTTGCTGATTTCAACAAAGTTGTTGTTTGGGTGGTCTCAATTCTTCCTCTGATGTCCAGTTCCTCTAGTCTCATTTCTATGCTTGTGAGGACCATTTCAAATGCTACAATCGGCATGACTTTCACTCTCATATTCCGCAGCTTTTTCAATTCTCTAGCAAGGTCTAGGTCTTTGTTTATGTTTTCGTTTTCTTTCATCTTCACCCTGTGATGCGCTGGAACTCAAAAATGTAGCAGTTGGCAAGTTCTTTTTTTCTTCTTGTTATCAATTATTATTAGCGAAAAAAAAAAGGATATCGCCTGAGGGCGTGGGAGTTCATAAAATTCATTAAAAAGTTTAAAAAAAAAACAATTTGCAAGGGAAACTTAGTTCTGATAACTTAAATATATATTAAAATAAAACAAACTATATATAAATATACAATACTAGGCATGTATTTATTAAAACATCAAAAAAAAATCTTATTTCCTTCGCCGAAAAGCATAAAGGCCCCGGATATGTTTGTTATTATTCACTAAGCGCCTCCCTTGCCTCATATGGTAGAGACGCTAGTATCATTAACAGGTTAATTTCGCAAGGATTTCTCGGTGCTGTATACTGTCTAAACTATCCTGCTGAAGTCCCGGTTTCGATTTCTGTCGGAGGGAAATCGTTAGTATATATCGCTGATGAGACTTAATAAAGTTGAAACAGTCTGTACGATATTCTACACACCGAGTAATTCTTTGCGAAATTCACTTGTCATTGTTATCTTCTATAATTATCGAATTTATGCGATATTCGCATTGTAATTGCCTTCAAGCAAAAATATTTAATATATATATTATTAAAACATGTTTTAAAAAACAATGAGAGCCGTCTTAGTTTGCATCCTCAACTTTTGAGTGTATTTATTCTGTGTTATAACGATTTTGGTAATGTGATGTAAGCAGTGATGTAGTTTCGGTTACAGACAAATCGAGACCGAATCTCCATTATTATTATTTTTCACTACTTTTGAGTTTTTCACATCAGCGTTAGCTGATGGTCTTTCACTGGAAGCAGAATGATAACCAGTCTCCCCAGGTCTCCAGGACTCTTCTGAGTATTCTAGCCGATTGCAGCAGTGCAGTATTCTGGATGGTCTCAATTATTCCTCTGATTTCCAGATCCTCCACTCTATTTTCCAAGCTTTTTGGGACCGTGCCAAGTGCGACAAATACAATTGGTATCATTGTGACTTTCATATTCCATAGCTTTTTCAATTCTCTGGCAAGGTCCAGGTAGTTGTCCATCTTTTTGTTTTCTTTCATCTTCACCCTGTGGTCTGCTGGAACCGCAGATTCCACCAGTTGAAAAGTTCTCTTTTTTTTATTAATCAACACTAGGTCTGGTCTCCTTGCTGGGACAAGGTGATCCGTCTTTATTTCAAAGTGCCAGATTATTATTATTATTATTATTATTATTATTATTATTATTATTATTATTATTATTATTATTATTCCTTTTGAGTTTTTCACATCAGCATTAGCTGATGGTATTTCACTGGAGTCTGAGTGACAACAAGTCTCCTCATGTCTCCAGAACTCTTTTGAGTATTGTAGCCAATTGCAGCAGTGCAGTAACTATTATTATTATTATTATTATTATTATTATTATTATTATTATTATTATTGCGTACTCATTACTATCAGATCTATTCCAAAAATAATTAGCCTCCTTTCTGCATGTAATAATCATGGTTGCGTTCTTGAAAAAAAAAAAGAAGGATTTTCCAATTCTACATTCTATTGCCACTAACTTGGCCGTAAATTGTCCACAGAGCTTTCCTCCCACTTCCTCTTAGCATTTCCTCTTGTCATTCCTCCTTCCCTTAATTCTCATTCTCCTGTGATATTTATTGGCTTGTATCTCTGGAAAAACGATGGGGACGATCTTATAAAAATAATCATGGATTAATTATCACTATCATTTTTCGATCGATCTGTCAATAAGTTATTTAAATGACAATTCTGACATATCACCTTATCCAGATCTGTCAGTGTGCCTATTTACACCTATCTAAGGGGCCGGGTTAGCTCAGTCGGTAGAGCGTTCGGCTAGAAACCACAAGGTCCCTAGTTTGATACCGACCGTCGCTAATTCAGCGTATGAGTAGCACATTGAGAATGACTTTATTACAAAACCTTGTCGGTATTAAATGACCCACTGAGGTTGATATGCCGTAAAAAAACCAAAAGAAAGAAACAAACAAACTAACTGTCTGTCTGTCTTTCTCTCTCTATTATATACCGGGCGGATTATGTGGGTATGCCGGGTTAGCTCAGTCGGTAGAGCGTTCGGCTAGAAACCACAAGGTTCCTAGTTCGATACCGGTCCTAGCCAACTCAGCCTATGAGTAGCACAGGGATCTGTGCGGTAAAGTAAGGAACTGACGGTAGGTGTGGCGCTCCACTCCAGATGCCAAAAAACAATCTCCTTGGTCTAGCGCTATTGGAAAGGGGATATACTCCCTCGCTGGCTGGCTGATACCGACTTTAGGCCGCCCCAACGACTTTACTTTTTTTTTCTACATGAAGCTGTTATCTATCTATCTATCTATCTATCTATCTATCTAAACCCGTGTCGAAACGCGTGTCTGTGGATGACTCGGCTCAAAGCCATATAAAAATAAACACATTTGTTTGTTTACTTAACCTCATACTGTCGTGTAAGAAGTCAATAAAAAGTGGAATATAAATAAGTTTCAAAACGAACGAAGAATGTGGAATTGGCAAGCTAGTGTAACGGTTAGAGACTTCGCCTGTCAGCGTGACAGTCGAGGTTTCGAGTCACACTCGGAGCAGTCTCCCATGTCTATAACCTTACTGATGAGACCTAATAGGACGAAATGTACATTCAGGGATTGCCATTTTCTAGATTCGTTTAGCCTTACATTTGAACATATATGCCCGCTTAAAATTCATTAATTATTAACTAATTAATTTTCAAAATTATGTACGACTTCAATTAAGCACATATCCTCCAAAAATTGTCGGCTTAAAGCCATATAAAAAAATAAACACATTTGTTTGTTTACTTAACCTCATATATATATATATATATATATATATATATATAGTCATCCACAGACACGCGTTTCGACACGGGTTTTGTCAGTGTGGCTAGACTATTCTGAGCTACCTTCAGCCGAGATAGAAACCGGATCGATTCAGCATCAGTCGGACAGCTTACCGCTCGGCTATCGTCACCCACAGAATGTGAAAGGGATTTTAACTGTTTTGATACACACATCCGTATATATGTAAAGACCGTCATAGAGTGCTCCATCCGTTTTTATAGGAGAGCATTGCGTTTACGCTTTAGTTGGCAGTCATCAGCGAAATCCCCTCCAGAGTGCTCAACCAGAGGGGGTTGGGGAGCATATATAGTCATCCACAGACACGTGTTTCGACTTATCAAGTCTCCTTAGTGTGGCTAGATATTTGTGAGCAAACTACAGCCGAGATAGAAACAAGATCGATTCAGCAGCAGTCGGACAGCTTATATATATATATGTTGAAAGGAAAAATAAATAAAAGAAAGAGAATGTTGAATGAATAAAACAGATTTACTAACATGTGTTTCGGCCAGGAGTTTATTCATGTACACACGTATTCTATCTATTATTATTTTAAATATAAAATAATATAATAATAATAGAAAATTATAAAATCTGTGAGCATACAAAGAACAACGGCCTTTATCAGAGTAAAATGTTTGATATTTTCTCTGTATTTTGACCGCTTTAACGGTCAAAATACAGAGAATTTTGATGTGTTCGAAAAAATACTTTTTCTAATACCAACTGACTTGGTAACCCAACTCCGGATATATATATATATATATATATATTATATATATATATATATATATATATATGCTAACGGTCATTTCTTCTCGTCTTATTTTGTTGAAGACCGATCCACATGCGGTCAATGCAGATATTCCGAGGGTCCTCACATCAGTGAGGAGGGCCGATGTTGCTTTTTAAAACCGTAGAGAGAAAGGCCCCGAAACGGTTTGCACATTCTCTCCTGATGAGCCCATGCATTTGTAAACATCCTTTTGTTTTTTCAATATATCATATTCACACCGTCGGATTAAGTTCCATTTTTATTTCACATATATATATATATATATATATATTATATATATATATATATATATATATGTATGTGTGTGTGTGTGTATTATTTCTATATCGTTCATAGTCAACATTTTAAGTCTTTAAAAATGATCTACACTACCTCTAAAATAAGAGATACAGATAATCTATTCTTTAACTAACTGTTTACGAATCATAGGATTTATTAAATAAATACTGTCACCTAATATATATATATATATATATATATATAGCCTAAGATATATTACTTAAGTTAACTACGTCTAAGGGATCTTCAGGATAATTCTGGAGTCAGAATTATCCTGAAGATCCTTTAAACCAAACCTAGGTAGGTAGTATCTGACTTATTTTAGGTTATATATATATATATATATATATATATCTTATTATAATGGAGATTGTGGGTTTGTCTGTCTGTAACCGAAACTATATTACTATACAAGTCACAATTCCCTTTGTTATTTACATCACATTCTCCATGATTTTATTTTTTATTTAAACCTCAATTATTAGTAAAATTGTTTAACATCATTAAGACTGTTAACAATATCTACATACTAATCACATGCAATTATATTTATATATTCAACGAAATAGCGGTTTACAATGTGAATGGGAAGGCTAATTTGCATATTGATCTTAAAAAATTTGATTTTAATAAATATATGCTTAGTATTATTGATTTCTAATTGTTTGGTTTTATCTTAATAAATATGAGCAAAAATCTCGGGGATAAATCTTAACAGAAATCTATTAACATAAAGAAATAACTGTAATTTTATTCTTTTCTTCCTATTTTAACTAAATAGTTAAATTAGGGAAATTTACCACTGAAAGACGGGAGTAAGGGAAAATGGTGGAACAGTTAGTTTCAAAGTTGTTCTATTTTCGATTATACCCCTCTGTTCCAAATATTTTTATTTGAATTCTTATTCAGTTTCATTAGCCTTTCTAATTTAACATGATATTTATTATATTAAAACTTAAATACTTGCACCCGGAGGGTGCATATATTTGCTAGTATATATAAACGTAGTTAACTTAAGTAACATATCTTACGCTATATCCATATATATGTATATTATATACTAATCCTATTAGTAAACCCTTGCGGTAAGAAAAAGAAACACGACAAATAATTTGCTAGTAAAAATATACTACCAAAGTTCACCTTTTTATATTTTTTTTGAAATTAGAAGGTCGCACCAACCGAAAATAATCGATTAACACTTAGCCAAAACAAATATATCTATCTATCTATCTGTCTATATATATATATATATATATATATATATATATATTGCAGCCAAGATATATAATGCCCTTCTTCTTAATCGCACCCAACCTGAAATAGAGAAAACCCTTAGGGAAAACCATACGGGATTCCGCAGAAATCGATCCACAACCTCTCAGATCCTGACGATACGACGGATCATAGAAGGGGTTCGGGCAAAGAATCTAGAGGCAACGCTGCTATTCGTAGATTTCTCCAAGGCATTTGATTCCATACACAGAGGGAAAATGGAACAAGTACTACTAGCATACGGTCTCCCCAAAGAAACGGTTACTGTTATAATGATGCTCTACAAAGACACCAAAGCAATGGTACGCTCACCTGATGGGGACACATATTTCTTTGACATCGCCGCTGGAGTCCTACAAGGAGATACATTAGTGCCATATATATTTATAATATGCCTAGACTATGTACTCCAAACATCACTAGATACCATAAAATAAAAAGATTTTACGCTAAAAAAGGTAAGAAGCAGGCGATATCCGTGCAGACTGTCACAGATGCAGATTACGCTGATGACCTTGCACTTAATGCAGATACACTGGCACAGGCCGAGTCACTACTGCATAGCAGAAGGCAGCAAAGAATATCGGCCTCTACGTAAACTTTGATAAAACTGAGTTCATGAGCTTCAAAAAGAAAGGAGACATCTCCACACTCGACAGTAAGCCTCTTAAGCAAGTAGAACAATTCACATACATAGGTAGTAATATCTCATCCACAGAAAGCGATGTTAATACACGAATAGGAAGGGCATGGGCGGCCACAAGCGAATTATCAGTCATATGGAAATCCGATTTCACTGACAAGTTAAAGCGACAAGTCTTCCAGGCTGTGGTTATATCAGTACTGCTGTATGGCTGCACCACCTGGACCCTTTGAAAGCGCCTTGAGAATAAGCTAGATGGGACCTGCACAAGNAATGCTGCGTTGCGCTCTTTGAACAAGTGGAAACCAGCACCCCACAAAAAAGCAGTGATGGCCACTGCCCCCAATCTCACAAACCATACGAGTGAGACGGTCAAACATGCTGGACACTGTGGAGAAGCAGGAACGAGCTTATAAGCGACGTTCTCCTGTGGAAGCCAACACATGACAAGACCTACATGACCAACTTATGCAAGGATACTGGATGCTTGTACAGAGGACCTCTCTGCACAATGATTGATATTGAGGTTGGCGAAGAGATTGTCATGGATATCCGCTGCTAATTGGCGACATGATGATGATAATGTTGATATTATATATATATATAGTATATATATATATACTATATATTATATATAACTATATATATATTAAATGTTAGGAACTTATCTCAAAATAGTTAATTTAATGTATGGATTTATCATGTTGATCTTGCTACGGGTAGATAATAACAAACTTTTATATAAATAAAATTTTGCCGTTAAAATCTGTTGTCTATTTTTAAATTCATGCATTCATAATTAAATAATACAACGACAGTAAAATAAGCCATAAAAGTAGGTTTTATCTGATTTTATCATGGAACTGGCTATAATAAGCCTTAAAAGCAGGTTGTCATATTTTGAACCAGAACCGGCTATATAGGCCTAAAAAGCATTTTGTATATTTGACCAGAACCGGCTATATAAGCTTATAAGCCATGTTGTTTATTTGACCAGGACCCGGCCTATATAAGCCGTAAAAATACAATGTTTGTCTATTTTACAAGGGAACCGGCTATATAAGGCCGTAAAATCCAGTTTATTGTTGCTTATTTGACCAGAAACCGCTTAAGTAGCCTCTGTCCGATTTTAATGGCCCGACCATATTTTTTGTTGTCTGAACAAGAGGAGAAAAAAAAATTAAGGAAAGAAAGAAAAAATGAAGGGAGAGAAAAAAGTGGAAGATTAAGACAAAATATGAAAGAAGAAGTGACATATTTAAGTAAGGTGTTGAAGAAAATGATGCTGGAGAGAGCGGAGACGCGAAGGTAATAGATATAGACGTGCGTATGAAAAGAACAAGTGATCGAATAGAGAGAACAGTCGAGAAGAAGATGAGAGACAGAGATGAGAGAGAGGAGAGAGATGGATGAGAGAGAGAGAGAGGACCACACACACACAACACCCACACACACACACACACATATTTAGAAGAAGAAGAGAAGAAGAAGAAGAAGAAGAAGAAGAGAAGAAGAAGAAGAGAAGAAGAATGGAAGTGATATATGCAACAAGCAAGAAAAAGTAAGGGAATGGAAGCTGAATAAAAAAAGAAAGAATTGGACAGAATGAATTGGCTGCTGATGACGGTGGTGATGATTGAAGAATCTGTAGTGATGACTTGTTGTTGTTGTTACTTATTGTTGTGGTTAATTGCAATAGTTGTTGTTGTTGTTGTTGTTGTTGTTATTATTTGACGATGACGGACCAAGATGAGGATGATGATAATGATGAAATTTTACAAAAAAAAAATCCGAATGCGAGAGAATAGTTTTTTTCCCCACGCCTAAATTTATAATTTTTGACCTGAAAGCGGATTTTGTAAGTTCCGCCTTGTCTCTCCTGCGTTGGGGGGGAAAATATGCAGTGAAAAGTGAAAGAATGAAAAATAAAGAAGAAAAAAGAGAACAAAAGAAGAAAGAAAAAGAAAGAAAGGAGAAAAAGAAAAAGAAAACAAAAAAAAAAAGAGGACGAAAATTAAGAAAGAATAAGAAAGGAAAGAAAGAAGAAGAATAGAAAAAATGAAATAATAGAAGAAAAGAAAATAGACGAAGAAGAAGAAAAAGAAAGAAAGAAAGAATAAAGAGGAACGAAAAACAAAAGACAAAAGGAATAAGAAAGAAAGAAAAAAGAAAAGAAAGAAAGAAAGAAAGTGAAATTGAAAAAGTTCAAGAAAAGAAAGAAGAAAAGAAAGAAACAAGGAAATGAAAAGAAAAGAAAAGAAGAAAAGAAAGAAAAAAAAACGTAAAAAGAAGAAAAGAAAAAGGAAAAAAAGATAGAAAAAGTGCGAAAAATAAAAAGAAAAGTAAAAAAAGAAAGAATACAAGGAGATTGAGGACTGTTCGCCAGCTAAGATCGTGGTATGATAAGAGCGGCCTCATGTATTCTTACTCTGGTCATGCTTGATGGTTCAACGGCGGAAGTAAACGATTAGAGACCACGAAGCGCTGGGCCAACGGATTATTAGTCTGTCGCCGGTGGAGAGATAGCACCCTACATTCGATCGCTCCTGAGCCCCATTGAGATCAGCATTGCAGTATCCATCCGGGTGGGATCCACTACCTATCAATCACAATCGGAACGGAAGAAGTCTAGACCAGCTCTATATGTCCTAGCCCTAGCTGGCGGTTAAGTAAATGCCTCAATATGGTCGAGTGAGAAAGATCCTGCGGATCTTCACTTGCAGACAGTTTTTTCTCTTTCTTTCTTTTTTATCTTTCCTTTTTTTTCTTTATGTAATTTTTTATTTTCTTCTACTTACTTTCTATTTCATTTCTCTCTTATCTCTTTTCTTACTCCTTTTTCTTCTTTTTCTTTCTTTTATTACCCTTCTTTCCTGTTCCTTCTTTTCTTTTTTTGCGTTTTTTTTCTTTTCTTTGTCGTTCTTTTTCTTTTCTTTTTTTCATTTTTGTTTCTTTTTCTTTATCTTCCTTTTCTTTTATCTTCTTTTTCTTTTATCTTCCTTTTTTCTTTCTTCTTTTCTTTTTTCTTTCTTTTATTTTTCCTTTTTTCTTCTTTTTTTTCTTTTTTCTTTTTTTCTTTCTTTTCTTCTTTTTTGCGTTTTTTTCTTTCTTTTTCGTTCTTTTCTTTTCTTTTTCATTTTCTTTCTTCTTCTTTTATCTTTCCTTTTATCTTTCTTTTTCCTTTTTCTTTTTTCTTTTTCTTCTTTTTCTTTCTTTCTTTCTTTTTCCTTTCTTTTGTTCTTCTTTTTTCTTTTTTTTCATTCTTTCACTTTTCACTCATATTTTCCCCACCAACAAGGTAGAAGACAAGCGAACTTACAAAATCCGCTTCAGGGTCAAAAATATTAAATTTAGGCGTGGGGAAAAAACATTCTCTCGCATTCGGATTTTTTTTTGTAAATTTCATCATTATCATCATCCTCATCGTTGTCGTCATCGTCAAAAATAATAACAACAACAACAACAACAACAAACACTATTGCAATAACAACAACAATAATAACAACAACAACAATCATCACTACAATCTTCATCATCACCACCGTCATCAGCACCATTATTCTGTCCATTCTTTCTTTTTTATTCACTTTCATTCCTTACTTTTTCTTTTGCTTTGCATATATCATCCATTCTTCTTCTTCTTCTCTTTTTCTTCTTCTTCTTCTTCTTCTTCTTCTTCTTCTTCTTCTTCTATATGTGTGTGTTGTGTGTGTGTGTGTGTGTGTGTGTGTCTCTCTCTCTCCTCTCTCTTCTCCTCTCTCTCTCTCTCTCTCTCTCTCTCTACTTCTACTTTGTTCTCTTTCTCACTTTGTCTTTTATCACTTTCTTCTCCTTCGCATTTTCTTCACCCCTTACTTAAATATTTGTCACTTCTTCTTTCATTTTGTCTTAACTTCCACTTTTTCTTCTCCTTCATTTTTTCTTCTTCCTTAATTTTTTTTTTTCTCTCTTTTCAGACAACAAAAAATATGGTCGGCCATTTAAATCGGAAGAGGCTACTTAGCGGGTTCTGGTCAAATAGACAAAACTGATTTTAGGCTTATATAGCCGGTCCTTGTAAAATAGACAAACATGTATTTACGCTTATATAGCCGGTCCTGGTCAAATAAACAACATGCTTTTAGGCTTATATAGCCGGTTCTGGTCAAATATACAAACATGCTTTAGGCCTATATAGCGCGTTCTGGTCAAATAGACAAACCTGTTTTAGGCTTATATAGCCAGTCCATGTAAAATAGATAAACCTACTTTTATGCTTATTTTACTGTCGTTTGTAAATATTTTAATTATGAATGCATGTAATGTTAAAAATAACAACAGATTTAACGCAAAAGTTTATTTATATAAAAAGTTTGTATTATCTATCCCGTAGCAATCAACATATAAAATCCATACATTAAATATAACTATTTTGAGTAATAGTTAACATTTAATATATATATATATATATATATATATATATATATATATATATATATATATATATCAACATTATCATCATCATGTCGCGCAATATAGCACGGATATCCATGAACAATCTCTCGCCAACCTCCATATCAATCATTGTGTCAGAGAGGTCCTCTGTACAGCATCCAGTATCCTTGCATAGTTGGTCAATGTAGGTCCTTGTCCATGTGTTGGCTTCCACAGGAGAACGTCGCTTATAAGCTCGTTCTTGCTTCTCCAGCAGTGTCCAGCATGTCTTGACCGTCTCACTCGTATGGTTTGTGAGATTGGGGCAGGTGGCCATACAGCTGCTTTTTTGTGGGGCTGCTGCTTTCACTTGTTCAAGACCGCACGCAGCATTCTTGTGCAGGTCCCATCTAGCTTATTCTCAAGGCGCTTTCAAAGGGTCCAGGTGGTGCAGCCATACAGCAGTACTGATATAACCACAGCCTGGAAGACTTGTCGCTTTAACTTGTCAGTGAAATCGGATTTCCATATGACTGATAATTCGCTTGTGGCCGCCCATGCCCTTCCTATTCGTTTATAACATCGCTTTCTGTGGATGAGATATTACTACCTATGTATGTGAATTGTTCTACTTGCTTAAGAGGCTTACTGTCGAGTGTGGAGATGTCTCCTTTCTTTTTGACATTATGACTCAGTTTTATCAAAAGTTTACGTAGAGGCCGATATTCTTTGCTGCCTTCTGCTATGCAGTAGTGACTCGGCCTGTGCCAGTGTATCTGCATTAAGTGCAAGGTCATCAGCGTAATCTGCATCTGTGACAGTCTGCACGGGATATCGCCTGCTTCTTACCTTTTTTAGCGTAAAATCTTTTTTATTTTATGGTATCTAGTGATGTTTGGAGTACATAGTCTAGGCATATTATAAATATATATGGCACTTAATGTATCTCCTTGTAGGACTCCAGCGGCGATGTCAAAGAAATATGTGTCCCCCATCAGGTGAGCGTACATTGCTTTGGTGTCTTTGTAGAGCATCATTATAACAGTAACCGTTTCTTTGGGAGACCGTATGCTAGTAGTACTTGTTCCATTTTCCCTCTGTGTATGGAATCAAATGCCTTGGAGAAATCTACGAATAGCAGCGTGCTGCTCTAGATTCTTTGCCCGAACCCCTTCTATGATCCGTCGTATGCTCAGGATCTGAGAGGTTGTGGATCGATTTCTGCGGAATCCCGTATGTTTTCCCTAAGGGTTTTCTCTATTTCAGGTTGGGTGCGATTAAGAAGAAGGGGCATTATATATCTTGGCTGCAATATATATATATATATATATTATATATATATATAGACAGATAGATAGATAGATATATTTGTTTTGGCTAAGTGTAATCGATTATTTTCGGTTGTTGCGACCTTCTAATTTTCAAAAAAAATATAAAAGGTGAACTTTGGTAGTATATTTTTACTAGCAAATTATTTGTCGTGTTTCTTTTTCTTACCGCAAGGGTTTACTAATAGGATTAGTATATAAATTACATATATATGGATATAGCGTAAGATATGTTACTTAAGTTAACTACGTTTATAATACTAGCAAATATATGCACCCTCCGGGTGCAAGTATTTAAGTTTTAATATAATAAAATATCATGTTAAATTAGAAAGGCTAATGAAACTGAATAAGAATCAAATAAAAATATTTGGAACAGAGGGGGTATAATCGAAAATAGAACAACTTTGAAACTAACTGTTCCACCATTTTCCCTTACTCCCGTCTTTCAGTGGTAAATTTCCCTAATTTAACTATTTAGTTAAAATAGGAAGAAAAGAAAAAATTACAGTTATTTCTTTATGTTAATAGATTTCTGTTAAGATTTATCCCCGAGATTTTTGCTCATATTTATTAAGATAAAACCAAACAATTAGAAATCAATAATACTAAGCATATATTTATTAAAATCAAATTTTTTAAGATCAATATGCAAATTAGCCTTCCCATTCACATTGTAAACCGCTATTTCGTTGAATATAAAATATAATTGCATGTGATTAGTATGTAGATATTGTTAAAACAGTCTTAATGATGTTAAACAATTTTACTAATAATTGAGGTTTAAATAAAAAATAAAATCATGGAGAATGTGATGTTAAATAACAAAGGGAATTGTGACTTGTATATAGTATATAGTTTCGGTTACAGACAGACAAAACCCACAATCTCCATTATAATAAGATTTATATATATATATATATATATATAACCTAAAATAAGTCAGATACTACCTACCTAGGTTGGTTTAAAGATCTTCAGGATAATTCTGACTCCAGAATTATCCTGAAGATCCCTTAGACGTTAGTTAACTTAAGTAATATATCTTAGGCTACTATATATATATATATATATATATATATTAGGTGACAGTATTATTTAATAAATCCTATGATTCGTAAACAGTTAGTTAAAGAATAGATTATTCTGTATCTCTTATTTTAGAGGTAGTGTAGATCATTTTTAAAGACTTAAAATGTTGACTATGAACGATTAAGAAATAATACACACACACACACCATACATATATATATTATATATATATATATATATATATATTATATATATATATATGTGAAATAAAATGAACTTAATCCGACGGTGTGAATATGATATATTGAAAAAACAAAAGGATGTTTACAAATGCATGGGCTCATCAGGAGAGAATGTGCAAACCGTTTCGGGGCCTTTCTCTCTACGGTTTTAAAAAGCAACATCGGCCCCTCCTCACTGATGTGAGGACCCTCGGAATATCTGCATTGACCGCATGTGGATCGGTCTTCAACAAAAATAAGACGAGAAGAAATGACCGTTAGCATATATATTATTATATATATATAATTATATATAATATATATATATATATATCCGGAGTTGGGTTACCAAGTCAGTTTGATTAGAAAAGTATTTTTTCGAACACATCAAAATTCTCTGTATTTTGACCGTTAAAGCGGTCAAAATACAGAGAAAATATCAAACATTTTACTCTGATAAAGGCCGTTGTTCTTTGTATGCTCACAGATTTTATAATTTTCTATTATTTATTATTTATTTATATTTAAAATAATAATAGATAGAATACGTGTGTACATGAATAAACTCCTCTCCGAAACACATGTTAGTAAATCTGTTTTATTCATTCAACATTCTCTTCTTTTATTATTTTTTCCTTTCAACATATATTATATTAAGCTGTTCGACTGCTGCTGAATCGATCTTGTTTCTATCTCGGCTGTAGTTTGCTCACAAATATTCTAGCCACACTAAGGAGACTTGATAAGTCGAAACACGTGTCTTGGATGACTATATATGCTCCCCAACCCCCTCTGGTTGAGCACTCTGGAGGGGATTCGCTGATGACTGCCAACTAAAGCGTAAACGCAATGCTCTCTATAAAAACGGATGGAGCACTCTATGACGGTCTTTACATATATACGGATGTGTGTATCAAAACAGTTAAAATCCCTTTCACATCTGTGGGTGACGATAGCCGAGCGGTAAGCTGTCCGACTGATGCTGAATCGATCCGGTTTCTATCTCGCTGAAGGTAGCTCAGAATAGTCTAGCCACACTGACAAAACCCGTGCGAAAACGCGTGTCTGTGGATGACAATATATATATATATATATATATATATCATATATATATGAAGGTTTATAGTAACAACAAACAAATGTGTTTATTTTTTTATATGGCTTTAAGCCGACAATTTTTTGGAGGATATGTGCTTAATTGAAGTCGTACATAATTTGAAATTAATTAGTTAATAATTAATGAATTTTAAGCGGGCATATATGTTCAATGTAAGGCTAAACGAATCTAGAAAATGGCAATCCGAATGTCATTTCGTCCTATTAGGTCTCATCAGTTAAGGTTATAGACATGGGAGACTGCTCCGAGTGTGACTCGAAACCTCGACTGTCACGCTGACAGGCGAAAGTCTCTAACCGTTACACTAGGTTGCCAATTCCACATCTCTTCGTTCGTTTTGAAACTTATTTATATTCCACTTTTTTATGACTTCTTACACGACAGTATGAGGTTAAGTAAACAAAACAAATGTGTTTATTTTTATATGGCTTTGAGCCGAGTCATCCACAGACACGCGTTCTCACACGGGTTTAGATAGATAGATAGATAGATAGATAGATAGATAACAGCTTCATGTAGAAAAAAAAAAGTAAAGTCGTTGGGGCGGCCTAAAGTCGGTATCAGCCAGCCAGCGAGGGAGTATATCCCTTTCCAATAGCGCTAGACCAAGGAGATTGTTTTTTGGCATCTGGAGTGGAGCGCCACACCTACCGTCAGTTCCTTACTTTACCGCACCGATCCCTGTGCTACTCATAGGCTGAGTTGGCTAGGACCGGTATCGAACTAGGAACCTTGTGGTTCTAGCCGAACGCTCTACCGACTGAGCTAACCCGGCATACCCACATAATCCGCCCCGGTATATAATAGAGAGAGAAAGACAGACAGACAGTTAGTTTGTTTGTTTCTTTCCTTTGGTTTTTTACGGCATATCAACCTCAGTGGGTCATTTAATACCGACAAGGTTTTGTAATAAAGTCATTCTCAATGTGCTACTCATACGCTGAATTAGCGACGTCGGTATCAAACTAGGGACCTTGTGGTTTCTAGCCGAACGCTCTACCGACTGAGCTAACCCGGCCCCTTAGATAGGTGTAAATAGGCACACTGACAGATCTGGATAAGTGATATTTCAGAATTGTCATTTAAATAACTTATTGAAGATCGATCGAAAAATGATAGTGATAATTAATCCATGATTATTTTTATAAGATCGTCCCCATCGTTTTTCCAGAGATACAAGCCAATAAATATCACAGGAGAATGAGAATTAAGGGAAGGAGGAATGACAAGAGGAAATGCTAAGAGGAAGTGGGAGGAAAAGCTCTGTGGACAATTTACGGCCAAGTAGTGGCAATAGAATGTAGAATTGGAAAATCCCTTCTTTTTTTTTTCAGAACGCAACCATGATTATTACATGCAGAAAGGCAGGCTAATTATTTTTGAATAGATCTGATAGTAATGAGTACGCAATAATATAATTAATAATAACTAATAATAATAATAATAATAATAATAATAATAATAGTTACTGCACTGCTGCAATTGGCTACAATACTCAAAAGAGTTCTGGAGACATGAGGAGACTTGTTGTCACTCAGACTCCAGTGAAATACCATCAGCTAATGCTGATGTGAAAAACTCAAAAGGAAATAATAATAATAATAATAATAATAATAATAATAAAAATAATAATAAATAATAATAATTAATCTGGCACTTTGAAATAAAACGGATCACCTTGTCCCAGCAAGGAGACCAGACCTAGTGTTGATTAATAAAAAAAAGAGAACTTTTCAACTGGTGGAATCTGCGGTTCCAGCAGACACAGGTGAAGATGAAAGAAAACAAAAAGATGGACAACTACCTGGACCTTGCCAGAGAATTGAAAAGCTATGGAATATGAAAGTCACAATGATACCAATTGTATTTGTCGCACTTGGCACGGTCCCAAAAGCTTGGAAAATAGAGAGTGGAGGAGATCTGGAAATCAGTAGGAAATAATGAGACCATCCAGAATACTGCACTGCTGCAATCGGCTAGAATACTCAGAAGAGTCCTGGAGACCTGGGCGAGACTTGTTATCATTCTGCTTCCAGTGAAGTAAAGACCATAGCTAACGCTGATGTGAAAAAACTCAAAAGTAGTGAAAATAATAATAATGGAGATTCGGTCTCGATTTGTCTGTAACCGAAACTACATCAACTGCTTACATCACATTACCCAAAATCGTTATAACACAGAATAAATACACTCAAAAGTGAGGATGCAAACTAAGACGGCTCTCATTGTTTTTAAACATGTTTAATATATATATATTAAATATTTTTTGCTTGAAGGCAATTACAATGCGAATATCGCATAAATTCGATAATTATAGAAGATAACAATGACAAGTGAATTTCGCAAAGAATTACTCGGGTGTGTAGATATCGTACAGACTGTTTCAACTTTATTAAGTCTCATCAGCGATATATACTAACGATTTCCCTCCGACAGAATCGAAACCGGGACTTCAGCAGGATAGTTTAGACAGTATACAGCACCGAGAAATCCTTGCGAAATTAACCTGTTAATGATACTAGCGTCTCTTACCATATGAGGCAAGGAGGCGCTTAGTGAATAATAACAAACATATCCGGGCCTTTATGCTTTTCGGCGAAGGAAATAAAGATTTTTTTTTGATGTTTTAATAAATACATGCCTAGTATTGTATATTTATATATAGTTTGTTTTATTTTAATATATATTTTAAAGTTATCAGAACTAAGTTCCCTTGCAAATGTTTTTTTTTAACTTTTTAATGAATTTTATGAACTCCCACGCCCTCAGGCGATATCCTTTTTTTTTCGCTATATATATTGATAACAAGAAGAAAAAAGAACTTGCCAACTGCTACATTTTGAAGTTTCCAGCGCATCACAGGGTGAGATGAAAGAAAACGAAAAACTAAACAAAGACCTAGACCTTGCTAGAGAATTGAAAAAGCTGCGGAATATGAGAGGAAAGTCATGCGATTGTAGCATTTGAAATGGTCCTCACAACATAGAAATGAGACTAGAGAACTGACATCAGAGGGAGATTGAGACCACCCAACAAACACTTTGTTGAAATCAGCAAAAATATCAGAAGATCCTGGATACCTGAAAAGTCGCCTTGTGTTATTTCTAAAAAAAATAACTATAAATGGCACTAGGCCTCCAGCACCCCAAGCTGGTTTCCAGACTCCAACACTCAAAGGAACTGTCAGCCTACCCAGCATTGTTCCAGCAACCAGATTCGAGCCTCTCACGTAGCACCGAAATGAGATAGGTATATGACGATTATTTCTATATGACACATCACTCACTCTCTCTCCGACATTGTTGTGGCATCTGCCCGTCTACTAAAGGCGATGCGTAGTGTCCACTTTTTTATCTGCACTGCGTGAGTGGCTGAAAGACCCAATTTTTGAATGGCAATATGTCCTCAGCCACACCCAAGTTTGGTTTCCAGACTCCAAACATCAAGGAATTGTCATTCAACTCAACAATGAAGCCGCAACCAGATTCGAGTCTCTCCACGTAGCACCGAAAATGAGATAAGTATATGACGATTATTCTATATGGACACATCATCCACTCTCTTCCGATTGTTGTTGTCCGTCTACTAAGGCGATGGCGTAGTGTCCACATTTTATCTGCAAACTGCGTGAGTGCTGAAAGACCAAGTTTTGAATGCAATATGTCCCCAGCACCCCAAGTTGGTTCCAGACTCCAACACATCAAGGAATGTCATTCAACTCAACATGAGCCCAGCAACCAGATTCGAGTCTCTCCACGTAGCACCGAAATAATGAATAGGTATATTTGACGATTATTTCTATATGACACATCATCACTCCATCCGACATTGTTGTTGGCACCCGTCCGTCTTACTAAAGGCGATGGCGTAGTGTCCACTTGTTTTTTTAATCTGCAAACTGTGTGAGTGGCTGAACAGACCAATTTTTTGAATGGCAATCTCTGGCGCAGTGGACTGCAAACAAACAGTAATGGTTGCTGGTTGGCGTTGTTTGTTGTCTCTCCTTCCTCTGGCTCTCTTTTTCTTCGGCGGCTTCTTTCTTCTCTTCTTTTCCCTCCCTTTTTCGCCCCTTGTTTAACGAGGAGTCGCACATCTTCTGCACAAGCCTCCCATGTGTTGGTGTCGATTGTGACATGTCTTCACTGTTCCTCTTGCAGACATCTTTAAAGCGCAGGCGTGGTTTCCCTACCGGTCGGGTGCCCTCTAATAACTCACCATACAGTAGGTCTTTGGGGATGCGGCCTTTCTTCCATCCTCCTGACGTGGATTATCAATTTATTTTGTTGCGTTCTAAATAGAAAACTGAAATTATTGATAATTGCATTTAAAATGCAGATTCTATATTTCTATAGACACACAGCAATGGTGGTCTTAATCGTGAATTTATTTTCTCTGAATTTTTTAAAACGATGCTTGATAATTAGATTTGATTATTCGGACTATTGTCCTCCATTCTTTATTGTTTTTCTAACAAAACGTTTGCATACCGATGTGCCTCTGTATTCTTGTCGGACCCAGGAACCTCCTTTTCCAACTAGGGAGCTTTCATATCGTAACTGGAGCTTCAAGGAACTTCGAACCGAACCCCCTTTATTCGTGAAATATTCCACCAATTCTTCTTACACTAGTACTTTCTGCAATTACTTGATCTTGTTTAAGGTGGGTTTTTGTTTGTTTAATGTTTAGGGCTTCGAGTATTTGAAGTTTGTGTTTTTTTTATTCGTGCAGTATGTTTTCATTTAGAATTTTCCGGTAATTAGAGGGGGAGTATGAATATGATTTTAAGTGTTGCATGGTCAAGCTTGTTAACTTTAGTGTTAACCGACGTGAGAAAGTCGTGATATAAAAAAAAGCTGGCCAGACAATTGGAACGGATAGGAAAGAACCTCGTAAAACAAGAAATGTCAGTCGAGTTCAACAAAACATTCATACCTATATATATATGAGGTTAAGTAAACAAACAAATGTGTTTATTCTTATATGGCTTTAAGCCGACAATTTTTGGAGGATATGTGCTTAATTGAAGTCATACCTAATTTTGAAAATTAATTAGTTAATAATTAATGAATTTTAGGCGGGCATATATGTTCAAATGTAAGGCTAAACGATTGACATTGACATTTTCTCGATTCGTTTAGCCTTACATTTGAACATATATGCCCGCCTAAAATTCATTAATTATTAACTAATTAATTTTCAAAATTAGGTATGACTTCAATTAAGCACATATGCTCCCCAATATTATATATTATACATATATATATATATATACATATATATATACATATATATATATGTATATATATGTATTATATATATATATATATAATATATTGTCTGTGTGTGTGTTTTGTTTTGTTGAACGCGCCAGACATTTAATGTCTGACGAGTTTCTTTTCAATCTTTTCCAATTGTCAATTGTCAATTGGAAAGGATAGAAAAGAAACTCGTTAGACAAGAAATGTTAGGGTCCCATTTATGGGTCAACTATTCTCTCTCTCTCTCTCTCTCTCTCTCTCTCTCTCTAATTATATATATATATATATATTATATATATATATTATTGGTTAGTAGGTTGATTTAGAAGGCTATCACAATGCAGTTTGGAATAAATAAAAAATAATAATACGGTAACAATGGTGTTGTGTGTTGACCTGTATTTTTATTCTTTCTTGAATTTTTTAGGTAATACCTCTTTATGAAAAGAATTGAACTGAAGCAGTCCAGCTATGGCATTTCTTCCCAAATGAAAAAAAAAATTCATTTTTATTTATTCCAAACTGCATTTCTAAATCAACCTCCTAACCAATACGTACACAATGCTTCAAGCAAATTATGAAACTCTCTTATATATATATGAATACATATATATATATATTATTATATATTATATATATATATGTGTGTGTGTGTGTGTGTGTGTGTGTGTGTGTGTGTTTCCCAGTAAACCTGTCGTATCTTACTCCGATGGTTTGTGTGATAGGAGGCAAGTGGCCGTACAGCTGCTTTCTTGTTGTGTGTTGTTTACACGATTTGTTCAATGTTCTTGTGTAATTCCCATCTATTTTATTCTCTAGGCGTTTCGTTAGGATCCAAATGGTGCAGCCGTACAGTAACACTGATACAGCTACGGATTGGAAGAATTGTCGCTTTAACTTAACAATGAGAACAGATTTCTATATGAGGGACAATCTGTCTATGAAATTCCATGCCTACTGTATGCGTACATTAATACCGTTTTCTGTGGATGAGATAATATTACCCAGGTACGTGAACTGGTCGACGGATTTCAGAGGCGTAACATAGTGCGATGCTTCCATGAACTCAGTTTTATCACAGGTCACATAGAATAGAATAAAAATATGAGCTCTAAGAAATAACAAAATCTTGTGTTCGTTACTAAGAACTAAAGAACGGACCAAGACACCGAAGACTTCTCAAGATGACACTGGAAGATCCAGCCCAGATTCAGAATAACATCTACGAACCCACGTCCAGCCATTGGCCAAGATATATTCGCCTAATTCATTAATTATCAACTAATTAATTTTCAAATTAGGTATGACTTCAATTAAGCACATATTCTCCCCAAAATTGTTGGCTATCGCCACCTCAAAAAATTGTTTGTTACTTTCATATATATATATATATATATATATATATATATATATATATATATATTAATAATAGGATTGAAAAGTAACTCCCTATTTTGAACTATTTATAATTTTTTTATATGCTTCATTTTTCTCAATTCTTTGATGTACATTCCTTAATATATGCAAAGTGATGCTCCTCTATATTTTACTATAGTTCTTCATGACTGGATCACCATTTTCCTGGGAGATGGAATGGTAGACATTTTTTTCTTTGGGGTTGGTTGAAGGAGTAAGTCTATTCTACGAAACCAACGACTTTGGAAGAACCTGAAGGGCAAATACGAGAATTTATTTCTGCCATTCCAAAGGAGCTTCTGGAAAGATCTGTTGATTCGATTCCTAAGCGACTTGAGAGGCTGGAGGCGAATATTGGTGTTCACATAGAATTTGAAATAAAACTTCATATTACGTGAATTCTTCGCATATTCATTTTGTAGAAATAATGATTCAGAAATGAATTTAAAGATTTTTAAAATAGGGATTTGCTTTACAATCACCCAAATATATATATATATATATATATATATATATATATATATATATATATATATATATATATATATATATATGGTAAGGTTTATGTT
The DNA here is from genome assembly GCA_023376005.1 of Doryteuthis pealeii. NCBI lineage: Eukaryota > Metazoa > Mollusca > Cephalopoda > Myopsida > Loliginidae > Doryteuthis > Doryteuthis pealeii. Next base: position 62,657,995 of record CM042173.1, read on the forward strand.
CAACGAGCGAAAAAATTATCAAATGAACACATTTAAAAAAAAAAGACAAATGAATGAAAAGTTAAGTAGGAGAAAAGATAGTCAACTAACGATGAAAGAATATGTAGGCGAGTTGTCGTGTGTCACTCTCTAGTAAGGAAGGAAGAAAAGTGTCACTACCCGAGGTGAATCCTTCTCTCTCTCCGTGTGACATGCAGACAGACCTGACTGACATCTTACAAAAGGCTCGCGAATTTCAATTCTTTCACTTGTCTTCCCTTTTCAAATTACATTAATAAAATATTTCTAAAGTCTTTCATTAGGTTTATGGTTCTACGATCATGACTCGCTCTTTGCA
>CM042173.1:62663331-62678331 GCA_023376005.1 Doryteuthis pealeii
ACAGCATTTTGGGCCCTCTTTTAAGCTACTTGCAAAGAGAGAGAGAGAGAGAGAGAGAGAGAGAGAGAGAGAGAGAGAGAGAGAGAGAGAGTATAAAATATATCTAAGGTAGATGGGTTGCCTCCCTTGGTCGACGTACCTCTTTTCAAACCAACCAATCACAGGCCCGCAAATTTTAGCGGCATCAATTGAAGATAGAAATCTTCCCCATTTTGAATCATCAACTCTTGGAGTCGGACGTAAAAATCGTCGCTCCCCGTAATTCAGCAGAAAGTGACAGAGATAGAAAAGTGCTGTCGTAATACGATGTTGCCTTAACCATTCCAAGAACTCAGTTAAGTGGAATTGTATTCATTTATATCTATATAATTGATATTTCCCGCTGACAATACTATCGTTTGCAACAACAATTATTACATGTGTATTTTCCTGTGTGTATAAATATATTAATACAGTGTTATTTGGAATTCCAAGTTGTGTTCATGTATTTCCTGTTTCTAACTTTTATTAATTCCACATTCGCGCTTTTAATCAGCACCACTCTTTATAATATATATAAAATATAATATAATACGAGCTTGAGTCAAAAACCAGCATCTTGGGGTCGGACATCACTCCCTATAATTCAACAGAAATAGGACAGGAGCCGTCGTAAGTACGATAACTTACCATAAACATTACTCAGTTACAAGGACTCAGTTAAGTGGAATTGTATTCATTATATTTATATAATTTTCCGCAGACAATACTATCGTTTGCAACAACAATTATTAGAAAAATATTTTCTTGTGTGTATAAATGTAACAATACAGTGTTATTTAAAATTCCAAGTTGTGTTCATGTATTTCTTGTTTCTAACTTTTGTTAATTCAACATTAAATTAAAGTTTAAATCAGCACGAGAGAGAGAGAGAGAGAGAGAGAGAGAGAGAGAGAGAGAGAGAGAGAGAGAGGGACAGAGACAGAGAGAGAGAGAGAGAGAGAGAGAGAGAGAGAGAGAGAGAGAGGAGAGGAAAGCTACTAAAGAGAGAGCGACGCGTGATGCTTAAAATGGAAGCCTGGTGGTTGAGCAGACCATGAAATGCAACACTACTCTTTGGCCCTTACTTAAGCTAGACGGGTGGTCGGAGAGGCCCCCTCCGATCAATCGGCTGACCACGTCAAACCCTAGAACCTATATGTTTGTTCTAAGGAAGCGCGTGATGTAATGGTTAAAGTCATGGGAAATGGACTCGTTGCCCCGAGTTCAAATCCTGGACGTGGTAATTGCATTTCACTTAGCGCTAATACCCTTGGGAAAGGTATAATCCTACTCTCCCTCCAGCTATGGGTAAATAGTAGGACAGTCTGGGCTATTTAACCTTGAATAGGCAACCGGTCTAGGAGAAGGAAAACTCTGAATTTAAACCTGTTAAACTCCGCTTACGAAATTGACCTTGTGTCGTATCCTGTTCGTGTGGAGGGGTTGGTAAATATATATATGTTTGTTCTAAACCTAGTACCCTCATTGGCAAACCACCAACCGTTTTTATCATATATGTGCTAGAAGGCTGTGTCTGAGGGTCTTAATGTCCTGGGTATGATACGGCGATGAAGGGATATTCCACACTCCCCAGAGCTCTAAAACTGAAACCTCACTATTAGATGTTGGTAAGGTTCCAATACTTGAGTCCTGGAAAGTGTGGATATTCCTTCATCGCTATTATTCACAGGTCCACTCACACCCGGAGTGACAGTACCTGTTGGGTTGAATAGATTAAAAGATGAGTTAAATTGTAACCTTTTGTCACGTCCTACTCGTAGCGAACGGGTGGGGTAAATACTGTAGCGATTCCCTGCTCCTGTTTGGTCTGGAAGAGTTATCTTCCCTTGTTTGAGGTTTTCTACCGCTAGGGGTGATATCTAATGGTAATTTATGAGGAAGTGCGTCCCGGTCTCCTGCCTCAGAAATTGCTACCCGGTGACTATTAAAATAACGCCCCAGCTATGTCGGTGTTACTTGAAAGAAAACAACCAACTTAAGGCGTTAAATATATTTTAGATGGGGTGCTTCTCTTTTTTGGCATAATTCTTATTTATTTATCGTAATTTCTCGTAATTCTTGTTTATTTATCGTAATTTCTCGTAATTCTTGTTTAGATATGAAGATGGATATATAGTTTGGTATAGACTGAGATAGATAGATAAACAAAATAATATAGATAGATATGAACAAATGGAGATAGATAGATAGATATTTTCTACAAGTAATTGTATTTGTGGGGTGTCGTTTCTTTTTTGTCGTAATTCTTGTTTTTTTAAACTAAAAACAAGACATTAAACAAACATGAATAAAAGGATATCTAAGACGACATAGCTGGGGACGTTATTTCAATAGTCACCGGGTAGCAATTTCTGAGGCAGGAGACCGGGACGCACTTCCTCATAAATTACCTATTTAATCAAGGATGCGCCAAGTTTGAATTCTCTTTTCTCCGAGACAGCAAACAGGACACATGAGTTAGACATTTTCGTCTATACCTTTTATGTGGTGGGCTTCGACCCCCAGCCTGCCATAAGTAAGTGACATTCCTTTATGGACTCTCCATCACTTCTACAGGACGAAGTCCTACTTTCTTTATACATCTATATTGTACCTTGTCTCGTATACGTGTTCATTATGTATCTACTTTATATACCTACTATTTGTATATGTATTCCTGTTAAATGTATTTCTATGTGCTCATGTATTAAAGTCTATGCTTGTTATATTCCATATCTTCTTTGTCGGAATATTACTAGTACTTATATGTACCCACGTTGGAAGGCTACCAAGCCTTCCAACTAATTATAATACCTTTAAATCTAACCATACCAAGGTCATTCCAAGGTGGTGTAACGGTTAGAAAGCTAGTCTTGCAAATCGTTAGATGCCCCATACTTATGACCTTGTGTCACATCCTACCCGTGGCGAACGGGTTGGATAAATACCTAGGAACTCTCATCGTTCTGTAATGAAGGGCAATCTAGTCTCGTAGATCCACCACTACTGAACAGTGAGTTCAATCTTCACTTAATGCCTCTTGTTAGCTTTTTTCCAAGTGTGTGCTGGACGCCCGCTCCTACTTATAGACTCGGCGATAATCATGTGACCAACTTCTTGGCCAATCACTGGCAGTAATCTGCTGCTGTTATAATATTTATACAGGCTGTTCGAATCTTAACTACACTCAATTGCTTTGAACCTTCGTGGACGACGGAACATAGGATTATATCACTGGACCGTTGACACTACGTAGGATTCCATAAACTCAGGACTTATTCACTTACCAAAGGATTCTATACCACAGGACTTACTTAGTTATTTACTTACTTTAAGGCCTTTACAACTGGCCAAGGATGGCGGTCAGAAACTTAACAGGTTATGGGCCCAGCACGCTTCCAATGCGCTTCGTATGCGCTTGACTTTACCATATGGACTGACGTCTGCTAGGTATTGTTTGGTAGCTAGCAGAGTATCAGATTTATGGGCTAAAAAGTATAAGATCATACTTAACACCTCTTACTTGTGACCTTGTGTCAGATCCTACCCGCGGCGAACGGGTCGGGTAAATAGGGCGTCTCATTGTTGTGCAATGGTTAGCAAGATAGTCACGCAGATCCATTTCTACTGAATAGCGAGTTTAATCTTCGCTGGATACCTTTTACTTGTGACCTCGTGTCACTAGTTATAAAGTTGGGTAAATAGAGTGCCCCATTGTTGTGTAATGGTTAACAAGCTAGTCTCGCATATCCATTACTACTGAACAGTGAATTTAATCTTCACTGGATGCCCCTTACTTGTGACCTTGTGTCACATCCTACTCGCGGCGAATAGGTCGGGTAAATAGTGTGTCCCATTGTTGTGTAATGGTTAGCAAGCTAGTCTCGCAGATCCATTACTACTGAACAGCGAGTTCAATACTTGCTGGATGCCCCTTACTTGCGACCTTGTGTCACATCCCACGCTTAATGAAATGGTTGGGTAAATAGGACGTCTCATCATGGTGCAATGGTTAGCAAGCTAGTCTCGCAAACCCATTACTACAGAATAGCGAGCTCAATCCTCGCTGGATGCCCCATACTTGTGACCTTGTGATATCCAACCCGTGGGGAATGGGTCGGGTAAATAGGGCGCCCCATTGGGGTGTAATGCTTAGAAAGCTAGACTTGCAGATCCATTACTACTGAATCGTGAGTTCAATCCTGGCTGGATGCTCTATACTTGTGACTTTGTGACACATCCTACCCGTGGCGAATGGGTCGTGTAAAAAGGACGTCTCATTGTACTGTAATGGTTAGGAAGCAAGTCTAGTCTGTCTTTCGCAGATCCATTACTACTAAATAGTGAGTGTCACACGTTGCGAACGGGGCTTGTAAATATCTACTTAGGGCGTTTCACTCTTCACGAGCTTCATCCGATTATGGCTCTGGTTTAAAAAAAATATTGATCGTTTTTTTTTTACCAAATCATCAAACTTCATAATAAATAGAGAAACACTCGACCAAATTAGTTTTCACGTGTTAGTATTATTTGGATTATTCGGACTATTGTCCTCATCTCTATTGTTATCTGTACAACGTTTCGACCAATGCGGCCTGTGGCCTTCTTCAGTGATTTCTTGTCAGACTCGGGGGCCTTCTCGAACTCAGGAACATTTTTTGAACTCGGGAACCTTCTTGACGTAATCAGGAACTTTGAATCCAAAATTTTATTCAATCCACGGGTGTATCCTATTCTCATTCCGCTAACCATAGCTGGGGTACAGGTGTTAAGCTGTGTTAATTATTATTCTATGTTACTGTCGCCCTTGACCTTGACCAGGATTAAACCTGCAGCATAGAAATAACTGCTATTTAGAACTAAACCAACGCCTATATCCACTACGCTATGTATCAAATTATACAGATAAATATAAAGATGAGGAGAATAGTCCGATAACCCAAATAATACTAATTATCAAGCCTCATCTTAAAAATTCAGAGTAATAGTGTAGTTAACAATAAAGATGAGAACAATAGTCCGAATAACACAAATAATACTAATTATCAAGCCTCATCTCAAAAATTCAGAATAATAGTGTAGTTAACAATAATGATGAGGACAATAGTCCGAATAACTCAAATAATACTAATTATCAAGCCTCATCTCAAAAATTCAGAGTAATAGTTTAGTTAACAATAATGATGAGGACAATAGTCCGAATAACTCAAATAATACAAATTATCAAGCCTCATCTAAAAAATTCAGAATAATAGCCTAGTTAACAATAAAGATGAAGACAATAGTCCGATTAATCCAAATAATACTAATTATCAAGCCTCATCTAAAAAATTCAGAATAATAGTGTAGTTAACAATAATGATGAGGACAATAGTCCGAATAACCCAAATAATACTAATTATCAAGCCTCATCTTAAAAATTCAGAATAATAGTGTAGTTAACAATAATGATGAGGACAATAGTCCGAATAACCCAAATAATACTAATTATCAAGCCTCATCTTAAAAATTCAGAATAATAGTGTAGTTAACAATAATGGTGAGGACAATAGTCCGAATAACCCAAATAATACTAATTATCAAGCCACATCTTAAAAATTCAGAATAATAGTGGAGATAACAAAAAGATGAGGACAATAGTCTGAATAATCCAAATAATACTAATTATCAAGCCTCATTTCAGAATTTTCCACGTCTTCTTTCGATTTTTTCAGATATTTCATTTGTATGTTTATTCGAATAGATACTGCGAAATTTCCGTAAAGAATGTAATCACTTAAAAAATAAAAGAAAGAAAAACAAACAAAAAAGAATCCGACAACGAACGACGAAAAAAAATGGATTGGAAATATTTTTCATAATTTAATTTCACGACTACAGCCTAATGTTGCAGGAGAATCCAGTTAAAGCAGATAAGGTGTGCATATAAGGTGGGCAGGGGTAGTGGTTTGCGTGAAGCGACACTGAACTGTCGAAAAAAAAAGAAGAAAAAAAAAGTAAAAAGTAAAAAAAAAGTGTCACTGGCCTCCAGGGTTATTATTGACAGTAACATACGTCGTTCCGACGAAGAGAAAAAAAATTGAGATGAGAAGACAGTCTATGAATATCATGGAAGTGATGTAGAATGATGGACAAAAAAAAATTAACGCTTCGTAAAAGTAACGAAAGTACAAAGAAGAAAAAAAAAGAGAAGAAAAGAAAAACAAGAAGAAGAAGAATCTTGGAATATATTTTATTCAATAAAAAATAATAACGAGAGAAAAAAAAAATTAATAATTGGAGATAAAAAGAATAATAAAAAAAATTACAAACAAACCAAAAAGAAAGATTCGTTTCAATGAATTAAGAAGAACGTAGAACAATCAGAGAATTATTTGTTTTGTCGAGAGAAGAAAAAAAAAAGTATGAATGAATATATCTGCGCATGCGTATGGTGGATGTGTGTATACAGTGAATCATTCATGATTTTTTTTTGTCTTAGTTAGACCCCCTCTCTCTATTTGTCTTTCACTTTCTCTTTCATTCTCTCTTTCTCTCTTTCTATTTCTTTCTCTCTCTCCCCCTCTCTCTCTCCCCCTCTCTCTCTCTCTCTCCTCTCTTTCTCTCTGTTATTTATTTGACTTACTTTTGACAGATTTTTACGTATATCCTTACTTACAAGCCAACGAGCAGACAAACAGATATAGACAATATATATATATATATATATATATATATATATATATTATATATATATATATATATATATATATATATATATATATATATGAATGAAGAAGTGTCCAAGCTTTTAAATGATGCGTAAAGTAAAAAAAAAGTAAAGTGGTCGGGGCGGCCTAAAGTCGGTATCAGCCAGTCAGCGAGGGAGTCTATCCCCTTTTCAATAGCGCTAGACCAAGGAGATTGTTATGGCGTCTGAGGTGGAGCGCCACACCTACAATCAGCTCCTTACTTTACCGCACAGATCCCTGTGCTACTCATACGCTGGGTTGGCGGGGGCTGGTATCGAACTAGGAACCTTGTGGTTTCTAGCCGAACGCTCTACCGACTGAGCTATCCCGGCCCGTGTGCGTCAATACCTCCAACCTAAGGAGAAAAATTACCAAATGTAAATATGTCAAATATATATATATATATATATATAAAAATTTGACATATTTATATTTGGTATTTATTCTCCGTAGGTTGGAGGTATTGACGCACACTACGCATCATTTAAAAGCTTGGACCCTTCCTCATTCATATACGTGATGACAGATAGAATAGATGACTGGAACCCAGCTGAATCATGAAGGAGAATAACTTGTATCATGATGATCTGCGCCGGCCATCAACATAAGGAGATTATGGTTGCTGCCCAATGCTCTCTGAACACTGTAAAACAATCAGGCATGAACTGGAGAATTGTAATGGAGACTAGGGGGCTGTGGCTAGAAGAAAGCAAAATAACAGACGATCTCATATGTTTCGTACAGCAGAATTCCTCGAATATCTGCAGAAAAAAAGTATTGGTGGACGCTCAGATGCCTACGTGGAGTTTTCGAAACACTGTAGTCAAGCCCTGGATAACAATGGTAACCAATGGTAGGCAGCAGGATTCGCCCCCCTGCCACACCTCTGGGAAAAGTCAAAAATGGTTGTCGGCGAATTTTTACAACTACACCGGTCTCAATGTTTGGCCTCCGAACTCCCCAGATCTTAACCCCGTGGATTATTATGTATGGGGCGGTGTTCAGAAAGACACCATTCACCGTACCAGTATTACAAAAGCTCAGTTAATCGACAGAATTAAGTTAGTTTTTGAGACCCTTCCCAGGGAAACTGTAACATCAGCTTGCTCCAGGTTCCGGAGCGGGATTGAGGCTGTGATTGATGCTAATGGCGGTTATTTTGAGTGAAACTTGTTGACAGTAGTGTAATCCCCGTGTCTGTTGAATTTCTTTACAATCCATAACCAAGCACTTTTTCATTTTCATTATGAAACGGTCAAATTTATCCCGAACACCCTATATATATATATATATATATAATATATATATATATATATATATATATATATATATATATATATATATAAATACTAGAAGCGGCTACCCGGCATTGGTTGGGTATAGAGGGGCATAAAAAAGTTAGTCTCGCAGATCAATTGATTATTTTGGTCTGCCATAATTGATTTATGTTCTAATCATGGACACCACTTTGCTATTCAAATTTTAATTTTTAAATATTTTCATGAATATAAATAAAATCCTCATTATTTTTGCACGAAAAGCAAGCTCTGGTGATAGTGAATGTGTATATATATATATATTTACTTTGCCGTTAATTGTTTTATTTTCGTAGTTTCATCCGGACATACATACACACCAACTACTCTTTATACAAGTACTAGAAGCGGCTACCCGGCGTCACCTGGATAGAGGGAGTGGGTAAAAAAAAGTTAGTCTCGCAGATCCATTATTGTTGAATCGTAAGATAGATCTTCGTAGGATGTCCCATTAAAATCCCTATGAAAAAAAAAAAGACCTAGCATTGATCCAGACACTCTGTAGAGAAAAATGAATGTCTCCGATTTAAAATAGTAAATGCCCTTCCCCTAAAAAAAAGGAAAAAAAAGGTCCATTTATTTAATTATTCAATAATTTCTGATAATTAATGGATAAACATGATTAGAACATTTTCTTATAAACAAACTGAGTTTAATGAACTCTGCTTTTCAAATTCATTTATTATCATAAACCTATTTAAAGGCCGCCGGCAGCAGCCATTAAGTTTAATATCAAGTAACATCCCATTTACAGAATTAATAATTATAAATAAACAGGCCATCTTACAGCCCTTCCCCATCATTAAAGCCTCTTTACTTTGCTAACATTTAACTTTAAAAAAAACACATTAATTTGAAAAAGAATATTAAATGGGAAAGAGTTAAACTTCATTATATTTATTAATATAACAATCTTAAAGGTTTTTCTTCGGCTGCCATTAAATTCTTTTAATTTTGCACAAAAAGTAAGCTTTCGTGATAGTGAATGGGAATATACAGGGTGAGTCAAAATGCACGCAAATTATAAAGTCTTTATTAAATGTATATTAAATCATATTAAATGAAACTAAATGTAATCAAAAGAAAGCAGAGTTAATGGGGTTTGTAACATTACAACAAATGTTCAATTATACTGCCTTCTTCTTCAATCACCAGCTCTGCACGTTTCACCAAATTATTCATGGCACGACCAAGTTTATCACAGGAAACTTTATTTACCTCTGAAATGATGCGATCTTTGAGCTCATTAAGATTGTTAGGCCGAAATTGATGGAATACGTGGGCATTCAGCATGCCCTCAAAATAGAAGTCCAGGGGGCTGAGATCAAGCGACCTTGGTGGCCACGGTGTTCCGTATCCTCAACCAATCACACGATGTTCTTGAAATTTTGAAGCCAGAAAATCTCGAGCCAACAACGAATAGTGGGGAGGAGCTCCGTCGTGTTGAAAGACAATAGTCCTCATTTTACGCTTTCTCTGTAACTGAGGGATGAGATGATCGCGAAGCAGCTGCATTTTCATAATTCTTATAATACAATTTTACTAGCTCCAGTCTAGTTTCCAATAAAGTGGCATGATGTAAATATTGACCTGTAAAGTAAAAAAAACATTAATTATACAAACGCCATGCATATATCTATAACATATATAAAAGTAATCTTAACTAATATATGATTGGTGGAATAATTTGGAACAATATAAATTTGCGTGCATTTTGACTCACCCTGTATATAAAAGTAATATTAACTAATATATGATTGGTGTAATAATTTTGAACAATATAAATTTGCGTGCATTTTGACTCACCCTGTATATAAAAGTAATATTAACTAATATATGATTGGTGGAATAATTTTGAACAATATAAATTTGCGTGCATTTTGACTCACCCTGTATATAAAAGTAATATTAACTAATATATGATTGGTGGAATAATTTTGAACAATATAATTTGCGTTCATTTTGACTCACCCTGTATATAAAAGTAATATTAACTAATATATGATTGGTGGAAATAATTTTGAACAATATAAATTTTGCGTGCATTTTGACTCACCCTGTATATTTACGTTTTCGTTGTTTTCTTTTCGTAGTTTCAACCGGACATACATATCACAGCCAACTGCCTTTTATATATGAATAGGCGGATAATTTATATATATATATATATACACACACACACACACACACACACACACACAACACACATATATATATATATATATAATATATATATATATCCTAACGGAAAATACACACATTTTGCACAAAGAAAAACAAACAAAAACTCCAAATACTAGAAGCTTTATGCATCAAACAATACAAACCATCCTTAAATAAAATTAATTTTGAATGCAGTACTCACATTTTAAAATGCTTATAACACTTTTGCTACCAATTCTCCTCCTTCCAGACTCCACACCCCTGAATATAATTTCTACGAGTTAAATTGTTAAACAGGAGACGTGCTTTTTGTTTAATTCTACATGTATAAATGAAAGAATGCTGCCCAAATGCATACACACACACACACACACACACATATATATATATATATATATATATGTATATATGGTAATTTTCACCTTTAGTTGTTAAAATTCTAGCATAAAATTGTGCGTGCTCATTATCTGAAATGTACTTAATTGTTATTAAGAATACATTTTATGATATTAAGTGTTAAAGCATGAAGTTGTATTGTTTTCGAAAAAGTTTTCTAAGATTTGTTTATTTCGCACGGAGACTTACAAAATGGCTACCGGCTTGTTTCAAAGTGAAAGTCAAGGAAGGTTACTCTAATTGCCTTATTTGTTAGGAATTTTAACAACTAAACGTGAAAAATTACCCATATATATATATATATAATATATATATATATATATATATATATATACCACACACACACACACACACACACACATATATATATATATATATAATATACCAAACTTGTTGGTAAATCCTCGCGGTGAGAAAAAACCCAGCAAATAGTTTGACTGTAAAAATATACTACCAAACATCAACCGGAAAGAAAAAAATATTTGGAAAAAAGAAAAGACCACGATAATCGTACAAACAAAAAATAATCTATTAGTACAATATTTTGGCCAAAAGAAAAAAACAATTTATATGCATATATATATATAAGATATATATATTCATACAAAACAACCAGGAGACTAAAGCTAATAAGTAAAAAGTGCTCAATACCTAAGTAGAGCAAATAATTAAGATAAATCTAACCTACTAAAAGTTTTCGCTTAATGCTCTTCAGGGCTAAGATCTGACTCTTAGAAAAACAAGATGTTATTAGTTTTGAGTCAGATCTTAGTTCTGAAGAGCATTAAGCGAACCTTTTAGTAGGTTCGTCTGACTCATTAAATTTATCTTTATATATATATATATATATATATATATATATATATATATGTTGGATCTATAAGTAAACTTCCTATATAATAAAAAGTACGGTAACATATTTGTCATGAATATTTCTTAGCATGTGCTCGTAGCCATTTTTCTTATGAAGGTATGCGATATATTTCTGTTCGCCTCTCATAATCATTGCAAGCCAATCTTAATAAAGAAAGTAATTACGACATAGACCTAAAAAAAACACACACACACACAACAAAAATTGGCGAAGAGGAAGTCCAAAAAAAAAAAAAAAAGAACAAGAAAATAAAAATAAAAATACAACACGGAATGGTAAGAAACAAAATTCCAAGAAATATTCCAAGAAAACATGGCGGCATCTTTTAGCACAGACCATCGCAACAACAACAACAACAGAACCAAAAAGAATTTGTCTGCAAAAGTCTTCGACAAAATACAAAAGACAGGGCCAGGTGTGTTGCGGTGGAAACGCCGTTGAAAAAAAAAACACTCACAAAATTCTTTGGCTTGTGAAACAAAATTGATTGACCAAGGTTTTTCCCGCCCTATTCTAAATTGTTTTTAATTTGCTCTACACACAGTGACACACAATCGATTTCTTTAGCGTGTATCTCTGCACAGAGACACACTTACACTCGACTATAAATATACCTATGCAATGAACAGACTTACCTGTCGGATTTCTCCAGTCATTTTTCTTTATCTATATAAGCAAGAATGTACGTATTTAATTTTACTATATTCATTAAATGCATTCATTATTGCTTCTATAGATTTTGAACACTCAGAAAGAAATGGACTATCTATCTATCTATCTATCTATCTATCTGTATATATATATATATATATATATATATATATATATATATATATATATATATATATATATGTATAATTTGATATATTGAAAAAACAAATGATGTTTACAAATGCTTGGGATCATCAGGAGAGAATGTGCACCGTTTCGGGGCCTTCCTCTCAACAGTGCACATTCTCTCCTGATGATCCCAAGCATTTGTAAACATCATTTGATTTTTCAATATATCAAATTCACACTGTCGGATTAATTTCCTTTTATTTCATATATATATATATATATATATATATATATATATATATATTTTAAAGGAAGAAAAAGGAATGCTCCAAAGAAAAATATGATAAGAAAGAAAGCAAGAAAGAAAGTAGCGAAAATAGAGAGAAGCGGTGAGCGCACGGAAGCGATAACGCTAATCTGTTTCAATCAAACAAAGTAAAAAGATGAAAAGAAGGAAAGAAAGAATAGATAGATAGATAGATAGATAGATAGATAGAGAGAGAGAGAGAGAGTTAAATTAAAATCATTATACTTTTTACATAGCATGATTTTATTATTTCTCCCCCTCCCCCTCCTCCTCCTCCTCATCATCATCATCATTATGTCGTGCTGGTAGCATGGATATCCATGATAGTCTCCCACCGACCGTTCCTTTCTGTTATTTCCTCCGGGAGGTCTTCTGTGCAGCATCCGGAAACTACGCAGAATTTATCGATATACGTCCTTGCTGGGCAGCCCACAGTTGCATGCCTATGCGCAGGTTTCCACAGGAGAACCTCACATGCGTTCATTCTTGCTTCTCTAGCCGTGTCCAGCATATCTAGCTCGTCTTACCCGGGTGGTTTGAGTGACAGGGGGCAAGTGGTCGTCTAGCTGTTTTCTGGTAATATGGTATTTCCTCGATTTGTTTACGACCGTACATAGCATTCTTGTGCAACTTCAATCTAGCTTATTCTCTAAGCGCTTCGTTAGGTTCAATTTGGTGCAGCCAAACAGTAGTACTAATAAGAAATCTTATTATAATGGAGATTGTGTGCTTTTCCGTCTGTAACCGAAACTATATTACTACTCATATCACTATTCCCTTAGTTATTGACATCATATTTTCCATGTAGTTTTATTTAAACCTCAATTATTAATAAAATTGTTTTACATTATTAATACTGTTAACCATGTCTACATACTGACAACATGCAATTATATTTATATATACAACAAAATAGTGGTTTACAGTGTGAACGGGAAGGCTAATTTGCATATTGATATTAAAAATGTGATTTTATTAAATATGTGCTTAGTATTATTGATTTTTAACTGTTTGGTTTTATTTTAATGAATATAAGCAAAAATCTCTTCAATGAATCTTAAATTAACAAGAAAAAAGAACTGTCATTTTATTATTTACTTCCTCTTTTAACTAAATACTTAAATTAGAAAAAATAACAATGAAAGACGAGAGTGATGGAAGAGTAAGTTTCAGTTCTATTTTTTATTATACTCCCTCTGTTTTAAATCTTTTTATCGGTATTCTTATTTAGTTTCATTAGCCTTTCTAATTTAATATAATATTTTATTACATTAAACTTAAATACTTGCACCCGGAGGGTGCATATATTTGCTAGTAGAAATAAAAATTTATCTATCAACGAGGGTATACAACAAGAGGTGGGGTGCCGCAACTACCTTCAGCTACCATTTTACCTCACAGATCCAAGCTACTCATACGTTGAGTTGGCGAGGACCAGTATTAAACCCGAAACCTTGTGGCTCTTTGGTGGATGCACTAGCGACAGATAAACCGGCGATACCAAAATGTCAGCCACCGGTTCTAATATGTATAGATTCACCCAACACTTTCGATCTCTTTAGAATGCGACACAAGGACAAATGTTAAGCGGAGTAAAGCTGATTTAAATTCGGTGTTTTCCTTCTCTGAGGGTGGTTGCCTAACTGACGCTTGATAATCCAATCGCTCCTATATTCATCCATATTTATCTGGAGGAAGGGTTACAACAGGAACGCATGATTTTCCAAAACGCCATAGTGGGAAGGGGAACTCAAACAGTATCATTCAGGTTTTAATATGCAATGTGAAAGATCTGTTTGACATTATTCCATTCAACTGGGAGATGTGTTAGAAAAAGGGCTAAAATAAAACCTTTGATCAAAACCATAAGTCTTGTTGATTAGTTATTATATGTCTTAAAAGATGTCCTTAAAAGAAGCCCTGAGTTAAAAGTAGAAAGAAGCAACAAGTTAGAAGAGACAATATGTCCGGCCAATCAAGTAAAGAAGACTAGAATAATAAAGAATAAAGAATAGATAAGAATAAATAAGAAATTTATTTATCAATAGTAGGTACAAGTTATAAAGAATAAGTAAAAGAAAAACTTTATTTTTGTTAAACTACTATTGAAAGGAGGCCATGCCTAATAGCGTGAAGCTAAGCCCATGATCACACTTGGACGCTCACAGGAAACGATACATGACACACCAGACAACACAAACATATAGATATATATCATGAGACAAATTAGCCGTGTGAGAATCTAAATGCAAATCTGTTGTTTATAAGAGGCAATAAAATGCTTTTTCAAAAGTTTTTTAAGGACAAAATAATTTACCAAAACAAGCTTCACCTTTTCCTCCTTTTCTTCATCAAACAATACCGACTGAACAAGGTTCCAAGAATTAAGTGCATTAAAACGAATCGAATTAT
>CM042173.1:62683331-62695831 GCA_023376005.1 Doryteuthis pealeii
AAAAAAACTCGTAATTAGCAATATAATAAGCAAATGCAGCTAACTAGCATAAAAGGAGTACAATACTAGGGATGACTGGGAAATAAAGGTGATCCACTGGATAGATTTTTACAGTCCTAGCACATTAGCAAGTGAAGGTGGAAAAACGGAAAAGATAGACAAATACCTGGAACTTGCTTGAGAATTGAAAAAAAAAACCTGGAGTATATGATAATGAAAGTGATACCAATTGAAAGTGGTGCACTTTGAACGGTACCCAAGTGTTTAAACTGGAGGAATTAAAAATCTGAGGAAGAATCGAAACCAGACAGACAGCAGAATTGTAAATATCGGCTAGAATACTTAAAAGAGTCCTGGAGACCTGAGAAGACCTACTGTCACTCAGCTTCCGGTGACACACCGGCTAAGATGGGTGTGAAAAACTCTAATAATAATAATAATAATAATAATAATAATAATTGTTGGATTATTTGGTGACATATATATTTACCAACCCCTCTGCATGAGCAGGATGTGACACATCAACAGGTTTGAATTCAGAGTTTTCCTTCTCCTAGACCGGTTGCCTAATCAAGGTTAAAGAGCCAAGTCTGCCCTACTATTTATCCATAGCTGGAGGGAGAGTAGGATTCATACCTTTCCCAAGGGTATTAGCGCTAAGTGAAATGCAGTTACCACATCCAGGATTTGAACTCGGGTGACGAGTCCATTTCCCATGACCTCAACCATTACACCACGCGCTTATATTTGATTATATAAACCGTGTTACAATACACCACTTAAATTTATAGACTAAGCGAGGTCCCGTGATTTAAACCTCAGCCAATCAACAGCCAGAATTCGTGACTGGTTGACTACTTAATCACTGATACTGAGAGACGTCCATTTGCAATCATTAACGAAGGACTTGCAATACTGAGGAGCACCAAGGAACAACCAAATAATTCTTTACCATGGATTTCCGTTGGACAAGCGCTCTTGTTTGAAGCCTAAATGTTACATAATTATTAGATACCTAATATTTATGTGCAATAGTGTAGAAAACAAGATGGCGTTTTAAGTGCAGCTGACGGCCTTGAAGATTGAGTGACAAGCTTGACCTCAGTCCTTCCGGGGATAGCCGTGAGAACCGGTAGAGAGGACTCTCTCTTCCGGTTTAGATAGTAAGTAAGTTTCAGTCAGTTAGAGACTAGCAGCCGAGCTCGACGGAAGGGTAAGTCGCGTTACACGCGCTCCCGTCTTAATCTGCGCAGATGTCTGGTTGGGGATTTAAAAATAAAGTAAGATCAAAGCAAATCGGAGTCTTGTGTTATTACCTCTAAAAACTAACAATGACACAGGGCTTCTGATGAAGAGAAATCCCTCATAGAAGACCAGATCCGAAGTCCCCAACAAAGTCCAGACCTTAGAAGATTCCAGACCAAGACAAGATGTTATAAGATTCCAAAGACGGCCAGTAGAATAGAGTAAGAAAGAAGTAAGTAAAGAAGTAAAGTAGAAGCGTATACAACATAAAGGATGGCCACTAAAAGCGTAATAATAATAATCTTATTATAATGGAGATTATGTGTTTTTCTGTCTGTAACCGAAACTATATTACTACTGAAGTCACAATTCCATTCGTTATTCACATAAGATTCTCCATGATTTTATTTATATTTAAACCTCAATTATTAATAAAATTGTTTCACCTTTTTATTAGTGTTGTCCCTATCTACATACAAATAACATGCAATTGTATTTATATATACAAGAAATAGCGGTTTACAGTGTGAACGGGAAGGCTAATTTGCATATTGATCTTAAAAATTTGATTTTAATAAATATGTGCTTAGTATTATTGATTTCTAATTGTTTGGTTTTATTTTAATGAATATAAGCAAAAATCTCTTCAATAAATCTTAAATGAAATCCATTAACAAGAAAAAATAACTGTCATTTTATTCTTTACTTCCTCTTTTAACTAAATACTTAAATTAGAAAAAATAACAATGAAAGATGAGAGTGATTGAAGAGTAAGTTTCAGTTGTTCGATTTTTCGATTATATCCCCCTCTGTTTCAAATCTTTTTATCTGCATTCTTATTTAGTTTTATTAGCCTTTCTAATTTAATATAATATTTTAATACATTAAAACTTAAATATTTTCACCCGGAGGGTGCATATATTTGCTAGTAATAATAATAATAATAATAATATTCTGAAACATTCTTGTCGAACTCTGGTTCCTTCATGTAATAATCAGGAGTCTTCACGGAATCCATTGGCGTAGATTGTTTTCATCCAATTGGGCATACCCGGGTTAAAGTTTCTATATATATATATATATATATATATATATATATATATATATATATATATATATACCCGGGTTAAAGATATGTTAAGTATTCTACGTTATCTTTGTTCGTAGTCAGGATTGAAGAAGACCGGAGGGCACCTCGGTCGAAACTTTGTGTATATAACAATAAAGATGAGGAGAACAGTCCGAAAAATCTAAATAATATAAATTATCAAGTCTCTAAAAACTTCAAACAAATAACAGCAATAATAGTAACAACTAATAATAATATTCGATTGTATAATCTTCCACTAATGGTCTGCCATCGACAGATAATCTGTCGTATGGAAATCCGATCTCACTGACAAGTTAAAGCGACAATTCTTCCAAGCCGTAGTAGTATCAGTGCTACTGTATGGCTGCACCACTTGGACTCTAACGGAGCGCCTACAGAATAAGCTAGATGGGAGCTGCACAAGAATGCTGCGCGCGATATTAACTAATAAGGATTTGCATTTTTGTATTTCATCTTGGGCGATTTGGACGGTCCTATTTTCTAAACAGAGGTTGTTGCAAGATGATAACGGTCGTACATTTAAGGAACACGAGTATATATATATATATATATATATATATATATATTATATATATATATATAGGTATTGGATTGTATCATGTTCTACGAGAAATAATGAAATCATCCTATTTTTGCTTTCAAAGAAAATATACATATTTTAGAAAGTTTACAGGGTGTATACTTATGGTTCACGTACCTAGGTAGTAATATCTCATCCACAGAAATCGATGTTAATGCACATATAGAGCCACATGACGATGATGATGATGATGATGATGATGATGATGAAATCCTGCTATTTTTGCTTTCGAAGAAAATATACTTATTTTAGAAAGATTATTGGGTGTTTACTTAGGCCGGGTTAGCTCAGTCGGTAGAGCGTTCGGCTAGAAATCACAACGTTTCTAGTTCGATACCGGCCCTCGCCAAATCAGCGTATGAGTAGCACATGGATTCTCGGACGCGAAAACAATTTCCTTTGTCTAGCGCTAGTGAAAAGGGGATAGACTTCCTCGCTGATTGGCTGATACCGACTTTTAGGCTACCACGACGACTTTTACTTATCTATCTTATCTATGATTCACGTACCTAGGTAGCAATATCTCATCCACAGAAAGCGATGTAATTCACATATAGCGTGACATGATGATGATGACGATGATGATGAATCGCTATTTTGCGTTCGAGAAAATATGCTTATTTCAGAAAGATTATGTACTTATCTATGGTTCACGTACCTAGGTAGCAGAAAGCGATGTTAATTAGGACACGAGGCTATCTATTTTTGAGAAAATATACATATTTTCAGAAAGATTATAGGCTGTTACTTATCTATGATTCACGTACCTAGGTAGCAATATCTCATCCACGGAAAGCGATGTTAATGCACGCATAGACCTACATGAAGATGATGATGAAGATGATAAAAATGAGAAATAATGAAATCATGCTATTTTTTCTTTCGAAGAAAATATACTTATATATGGTTCACGTACCTAGGTAGTAATATCTCATCCACAGAAAACGATGTTAATGCACGTATAGAGCCACATGATGATGATGATGACGATGATGATAATGATGATGATGATGAAATCACGCTATTTTTGCGTTCGAAGAAAATATACATATTTCAGAAAGATTATAGGGTGTGTACTTATCTCTGACGATAATGTTTAAAGCCATTCAATAGCCTCGTTTCTGATTGGGCGACATAACATGTTTTTACAATTCGAAAACCAGCCCCTATTTTTTTTTCTCTCTTCGTAGTTTAATCTCCAACCCATTGGCTCAACTTAATAGAACATTTTTACTTAATGAAGAAATTAATGTAAGTTTTAAGGTGTTCTATGCTATTAGTTAATTGTCAGTTGTAAATTCTCATCTTTTCGGAACGTGAAAAAAAAAAAAAAAAGATACGAAGAAGAACATTTGAATTTGTTTATTAACGTTCGATGATTTGCTATGAAAATATACAAAGAGGATTTTTCTGAAGATATTTTAATTATTCGGCAGCTACGAGGAATGTGATAATTAACGCCTTTACACGATCAAAGAGAAAACTATATAAGAAGTGGAGAGAAACCATTCTCGAATATAACACACCATAGTAGTTTCCCATCTTTTTTTATATATATATTTTTTAATTATTATTAAGCTATTCTTCAACTTTTTCTTTTCCAAACGGAGTCCACCATTAAAGGCAGCCGATGGCCACAAGGGGAGATAATTGATGACAAAAAGAAGACAAAAAGAGACGTTTGGAATATCTTTTCAATATAAGTGACAAATATGATCAGGATTTTACAAGACTACCCCCCCTCCGCCACAAAAAAATAAATAAATAAATAAATAAAAATATAATAAATAAAAAATAATATACAGACTATTTGAAAGATAATATTATTTTCTTATTTGATTTTTTAAAATAATATCAATGATCATCACAAATAAAAAATAAAAATAAAAAAATAAAAAAAGCCCAGTATATTTATTTATTTATTTATTTTGACCGGGTTAGCTCAGTCGGTAGGAGCGTTCGGTTAGAAACCACAAGGTTCCTAGTTCGATACCGGTCCTCGCCAACTCACTATGAGTAGCACAGGGATCTGTGCGGTAAAGTAAGGAGCTGATGGTAGGTGTGGCGCTCCACCTCAGACGCCAAAAACAATCTCCTTGGTCTAGCGCTATTGAAAAGGGGATAGACTCCCTCGCTGACTGACTGATACCGACTTTAGGCTGCCCCGACGAATTTTTTTTACTTTAATATCTATAAGGGCGGATCAAGAACGCCTCATGTGGTGTAATGGTTAGCAAGCTAGATTCGCAGACGATTGTTAGTGAGTTCGGTCCTCACCGGGTGCCCCATACTTCTGGCCTTGTGTCACATCTAAGCTATGCTCAGTAATTAACTAAGAGCGCCACCCGTGGTGTAATGGTTAGCAAGCTAGATTCGCAGACCATTGTTAGTGAATTCGATTCTCACTGGGTGCCCCACACTTATAGCTTTGTGCCACATCTAAGAAAAGCTTAATAAATAATTATAAGGGCGGATCAAGAACCCCTCACGTGGTGTAATGGTTATCAAGCTAGATTCGCAGACGATTGTTAGTGAGTTCGATTCTCACTGGGCGTCCCATACTTCTGGCCTTGTGTTACATCTAAGCTAAGCTTTGTGATTAACTAAGAGCACCACCCGTGGTGTAATGGTTAGCAAGCTAGATTCGCAGACCATTGTTAGTGAATTCGATTCTCACTGGGTGCCCCACACTTATAGCTTTGTGCCACATCTAAGAAAAGCTTAGTAAATAATTATAAGGGCGGATCAAGAACCCCTCACGTGATGTAATGGTTTGCAAGCTAAATTCGCAGACCATACGTGAGTTCGATTCTCACTGGACGCCCCATACTTCTGGCCTTGTGCCACATCTAAGCTAAGCTTAGTAAATAACTAAGAGCATCTTGATGTAATGGTTACCAAGCTATATTCGCAAACCATTGTTAGTGAGTTCGAATCTCACTGGGTGCCCCATATTTCTGGCCTCATGCCACATCTAAGCTAAGCTTAGTAAATAACTATAAGGACGGATCAAGGGCATCTCACGTGGTGTAATGGTTAGCGAGCTAGATTCGCTGACCAATTGTTAATGCGTTCGATTCTAAATGGACGTCCCATACTTATATCCTTGCTGTTTCAATTTATAAATATTCTAGATCCCTTTTTTCCAAATTGAACGATATTCGATCATCTTCTCCCAGTCTCCAAGTCTCTAAGCACCCTAATGTTATTTTGACGATACCCTTAAAAGGTTTCTCACTTACATGTTTAGATGAAAGGAACAGAAAACCAAGTGCAGAAAGCCATCAAAGTAGCCTTAGGGTATTGCAATATGATAATGGTCGTAAAATTAAGGAATACGAGTATGATCATCATCATCATCATCAAGTCATGCAATCAGCACGGATATCCATGAAAATCTCTCACCAACCCTCTCTATCATTCATTGTCGCAGGGAGGTCCTCTGTGCAGCATCCAGTATCCTTGCAGAGTTGGTCAATGTAGGTCCTTGTTGGGCGGCCCACAGTAGCGTATCCATGTGTCGGCTTCCACAGGAGAACGTTGCTTATGAGTTCGTTGTTGCTCCTCCAGCATCCTCCAGCATTTCTTGTCCGTCTCACTCGGGTTGTTTGCAGATAGGGGGCAGTTGGCTCTCATCTAGTTTATTCTCATTGCGCCTCGTTAGGGTCCAAGCAGTGGTGCACCACCACTATTAATATATAGATAATCTTATTATAATGGAGATTGTGTGGTTTTCTCTCTGTAACAGAAACTATATTACTACTCAATTCACAATTCCCTTAGTTATTAACGTCACATTCTCTATGCTTTTATTTTTTATTGAAACCTTAATTATTAATAAAATTGTTATACATTATTAATACTGTTGACCATATGTAAATACTAACAACATGCAATTGTATTTATACATACAACAAAATAGTGGTTCACAGTGTGAACGGGAATACTAATTTGCATATTGATATTAAAAACTTGATTTCAATAAATATCTGCTTGGTATTATTGATTTCTAATTGTTTGGTTTTATCTTAATGAATATGACCAAAAATATCAGTGATAAATCTTAAAAGAAATCCATTAACAAGAAGAAATAACTGTAATTTTATTCTTTACTTCCTATTTTAACTAAATAGTTAAATTAGGAAAATTTACCAATGAAAGACGGGGGTGATGGAAGAGTATGTTTCAGTTGTTCTATTTTTCGATTATCCCCCCCCCTGTTTCAAATCTTTTTATCTGTATTCTTATTTAGTTTCATTAGTTTTTCTAATTTGATATGATATTTTATTACATAAAAACTTAAATACTTGCAACCGGAGGGTGCATATAGTTGCTAATAATAATAATAATAATAATAATAATAATATAAAAAGATGTGCACCCGGTCGTTGTATGAGCAAGCATACAGACAGACATACACAATTTTTCTTATATATATTTTTCTATTATATATATATATATATATATATATATTATTAGTGTGTATGGTTGGCACTATTGAAAAACCAGTAGTAATCCAACGTAAAGTTTTATTCGAAGAGTGCTCAATATCTGTGATAGAGCGTTGATTCATCTATTCATCACTCTCTCTCTCTCTCTCTATCTCTCTCTCTCTCTCTCTCTCTCTCTCTCTATATATATATATATATATATATATATATATATAGTCATCCACAGACCTTTCCTCGGTACGGCTACCTCCATCCGGGATCGAAATCCGACCGATTATTCATCAGTCAGTCCCTAACCACCGAGCCATCAGTACCTTAATTATATAGAGGGAATTTATACAGATAAACACCTTCCAGAATGCTGAACCTATCAGATGTGGCAGCATATATTTAGTCCTTATCAGGCAGCCCTGTTTTGACGTATCACGTGCCTTCAGTACGGCTAGACTTAGAAGGCTACCTCCAGTCGGGGACAAGACCAACAGTGAAAAAATGACATGAAATAATCCGATATGAACAATTAAATTAAAACCCTGCTTCTTGTCAAACTGCTTGTTGATAGGACCAGTTTAGCTCAGTCGGTAGAGCGTCCGCTTAGAAATCACAAGGTTCCTGGTTCGATACCGGCAACTCGCTAATTCAGCGTATGAGTAGCACATGGTTCTGTGCGGTAAATAAGGAGCTTTTCTCTGCAGTAGGAGAGCAATTAGATGATTGATTAATTAATTGATTTTAACGACATGTTAACCTAGCTAAAGTTATTTCATGCCTAGAGGTTAAGGAATCGTGTTCATTATACATTGTTGTGTAGTTGTTTCTGAAGAGTTTTTTTTTCTTTTTGCCCACAATCCTATCGAATACGAACAATTATGGACCGGTTTAGCTCAGTTCCTGGTTCGATACCGGTCCTCGCCATCTTAGCGTATGAGTAGCACAGGGTTCTGTGCGGTAAAGTAAGGAGCTGATGATAGGTACAGTGCTCCACCTCAGAGGCTAAAAAACAATCTCATTGGTCTAGCGCTAGTGAAAAGGGGATAGACTCCTCACTGTCTGGCTGGCTACTTGTTAATAGGGCCGGTTTAGCTCAGTCGGTTGAGCGTCCGTTTAGAAATCACAAGGTTACTGGTTTGATACCGGCCCTCACCAACTCAGCGTATGAGTAGTACAGGGTTCTGTGCGGTAAAGTAAGGAGCTGATGGTAGGTACAGTGCTCCACCCCAGACGCTAAAAAACAACCTCCTTGGTCTAGCGCTAGTGAAAAGGAGATAGACTTCTTTGCTGTTTGGCTGATACCGACTTTAGGCCATCCGATGACTTTACTTACTTTACTTGTTAAAGCTGCTACGCGACATCAACCGGCACCACATCGTCTAATGCCATTCCGGTGTGAAGTGCGACCGTTGCACGAAGTCTACTGATACTTCAATGGCCTACTCATATACAACCGATTTTAAAAATAGCCATTTCAACTTGAGCTATCTATGGAGGCCCACGGTGTAATGGTTAGAGTCGTAGAAAATGGTCAACCTGAGTTCAATTTCTGGATGAAGCTGTTTGCATTTCACATGGTGCTAATACCCTTGGGAAAGGTATGAATCCAATTCTCTCTCCATCTATAGGTAAATAGCAGGGCATATTGAGCTCTTTAACCATGGTTAGGTAACCAGTCTAGGAGAAGTAAAGCCATGAATTCAAACCTGTTAAACTCCACTTAAGAAATTGACTTTGTGTCACATCCTGCTTGTACAGAGGGGATGGTAAATATATAAAACATCAATTAGCAAAGAGTGGTGGCAGCCAGTAGAAGAAAACTTTCTTTGAATTTCTTAAGCAGTCCACAAAAACAAACTAATAAAATCTCAAACAGGAAGTAAATTGTCAGCTCCCAGTTTTCAATTTTACCTGTCCGATGAATATACCTTCAATATAGAATGTCATGTATATGTTATATGCATATTCATTGTTGTGAGGCAGCATTCCCATTTATAGAAAGAAGTGAATTCTTCTGTTGCATAGCGCTCGACTCAGGCCACAAAATCGTACATGTTATATACTGTTGCTGGGTCGTATGTGTTAGTAATGGAGTATAAAGATTCACACGTAGACATATGTAGTAGTAAGACTTTTAACGTTTATTTCTTTCACCTCGTGGCGAGTGTGCGTGGGTGGACGAGCTGGACAACGGCACTACGAATGTTGCAGGCTGGCGATCGGGAGGTGAACGGAGTGGGCGAGCCTCACTGCCCGCAGCAGCACATGACCGTGTCGACGGTCAGACTCCTTGTGCTCTGTTCGCCGTCTCCTATCTGACTCTGGGTGGACTGACAACCGCTTAAGTATTGACGACCGCCCACGCATTTTAATCTTTCTCTTTGTCCCTCAGCCGGAAGTCCTTACTTCCATTTCCAGTGTCTTTGTTCAATTTTCCGCTTGTATAGAGGAAGTCCTTTGTCACACCAGACTTTCTGTCTACCTTATCCATTGTCTTCCCAGTTCAATTTTTCCTTGTCTTTTCGTACTTCCCGCGCAAACATTGCGACGATCTTAAAACATAACACTTCAAAGCATGAAAACCTCTCACAAGGTGTCATTGATATTTTTTACAATGTATATACACCCTCTAAATACAAACGAACTTACAGAGAAATCTCACCATTTTTAATTTAGATGAAACTGGTATGAGCACAGTTACTTTCCACTGCCCTGTCGGCTGGGGCGTTAGAATGCACCGACTGCACCTCTGCAGAGGGATAAGACTCTCCCAAATGGTGCCACCTGTTGGCCGTGGGTGGCGACCCGTGATGCTCAAGGACGGAGATTTGGTGGATGAGCAGTCCATGACACTCCACTTAGACCACTATTTAGGCAAGACGGTCGGTCGGAGAGCCCCCCTCCAATCAATCGACTGGTCATATCAAGCCCTAGCACTTATAAGTTTGCCCTAACCCTATTGCCCTTATGGCAAGCTCCAAGCCCTTTTTATCATATGGGTACTAGAAGGTGATGGCCGAAGGTCTACATGTCCTGGGAATGACGTTAAAATCTCTCAGATGGTGAGGTTCCAGTTTTGGAGGTTTCAACACCATTGCTCCCTGGTCCACTCTGACCCGGAGTGGTAGTACCTTTTAGGGTCCCATCTAAGGGTTAACTAGAAAAATGTATTTATATAATTATAATTTATAAGTAACATCATTGAATGAACAATTTATTATTGCGAGCTAGTATACGTAAATTGTATGTCTCGTCTGTCGTCTATCAAACCAGAGTGCTAGCAATATATTAATACTCATGTTTCTTAATCATGATCATCTTGCAACACCGTCTGGTTAAAAATGAGACCGTCCAAATCGTCCAAGATAAAATGCTATCTCTATATTAATACTCGTGTTCCTTCATTGTATGACCGTTATCATCTTGCAATACCCTCTGGTTAAAAATGAGACCGTCCAAATCGTCCAAGATAAAATGCAATTTTATATTAATACTCGTGTTCCTTCATTGTATGACCGTTATCATCTTGCATACCCTCTGGTTAAAAATGAGACCGCCCAATCGTCCAAGATAAAATGCAATCTTTATATTAATACTCGTGTTCCTTCATTGTATGACCGTTATCATCTTGCAATACCCTCTGGTTAAAAATGAGACCGTCCAAATCGTCCAAGATAAAATGCAATCTTTATATTAATACTCGTGTTCCTTCATTGTATGACCGTTATCATCTTGCAATACCCTCTGGTTAAAAATGAGATCGTCCAAATCGTCCAAGATAAAATGCAATCTTTATATTATACTCGTGTTCCTTCATTGTATGACCGTTATCATCTTGCAATACCTCTGGTTAAAAATGAGACCGTCCAAATCGTCCAAGATGAAATGCTAAAATGTAAATCCTAATTATCTAGTATTGCTTATGCGTCGTATTCTTATTTCTAATGAATGTCGTCACCTAACCTAAATAGTGAACCATTCCGTTTTTATTATAAAGAAATAAAGCTATTTTTCAATATCTCTTAAGTAAACCTATCAAACGGTGTAATAAATAAAGTATCATACTGTGGTATATCCACAGATCCTGTTAGTCTATATATTAATACATGTGTTCCTTAATTATACGACCGTAATCACCTTGCTACACCCTCTGGTTAAAAATGAGACCGTCCAAATCCTCTAAGATTAAATGAAAAAATGTAAATCCTGATTACCTGATGTTGCTTATTCACCAAATTCTTATTTCCTATGAGTGTCGTCACCTCAGTTAAATAATGATCCATTCCGTTTCTATTATAAAGAAAGAAATGAAAGAAAAAGAACATGCTACACAGACAGATAATAAGAAAGGAGAAAGATATAGAGGGGTTAGCGCACAGAAGCGATAATGCTAATCTGTTTTAATCGAACATAATAAAAAGGTGAAAAGAAGGAAAGAAAGAAGAGAGAGAGACAGAAGAAGAAGAAGAAGAAGAAGAAGAAGAAGAAGAAGAAGAAGAGAGAGAGAGAGAGAGAGAGAGAGAGAGAGAGATTTTAATCAAGACTATTATACTTTTTACATATTGAACTATTTCGCAATAGCTCTTAAGTAAACATATCACACGTTGTGTTAATCGAAATATCATACTTTGGTATATTCACAGGCGCTGTTAGTTCTCCATCATTTCAACAAACACTCAACACGCGCCCCAATACGCCAAATTCTTCATCAAAGACATCCGCGTATTATACAAGAACAAAAGTAAAAAAAAAAAAAGACACAAGATTCTTGATGCTTTAAGTATAATGTAAATAAAAGAAAAAATCCCCTTTTCTTTTCAGATATTGACTGGGATTTTTAAATGCACTAGCAAAAATGTGTGTCCTATAAGCGTGAGTTGTAATGTAATAAAATATTATATCAAATTAGAAAGACTAATGAAACTAAATAGGAACTAAAAAAGATTACACCGATTTTTATTTTATTCTAATTGATTTCTATAAAGAATTATACATATGATTACTTTTAATAGATTTGAGAATAACACAATAATATTAAAAATCAATACCATCAAGTTATTATTTATCAAAACCAGTATGCCAATTATTCACACTATGTACTATGAAAGTAAGTAAACAAACG
>CM042173.1:62700831-62723331 GCA_023376005.1 Doryteuthis pealeii
CTACAAAAGGGTTGGTGTGTGTGTGTGTGTGTGTGTGTGTGTGTGTATTTTTTATTTCTAAACTCAACCGGTGTGAAAAAACCAGATAACTGAGTTTTCAAAATTAAAAAGATTTACAAAATCATATCTGGGTAAAAAAAATTGTGGAATGGGTCGCTACCCGGAACTCTCTCCTCTCTCTCACTCACTCTCTCTCTCTCTCTTCTTTCTCTCTCCCCCATATATATATATATATATATATATTATATATTATATATGTGTGTGTGTGTATATATATAATTTTTTTTAAGTATACAAAAAAAACGGCCTTCCTCAGGGCAAGATGTTTGATTTTTTTTTTTATCCATACAACATTTTTTTTCCTTTATTTATTTATCTTTTCAACGTATGTCAGAATCATTTCCATTTTTCAACTTACACACATGCACACACACACACACACACGCACACACACACACAGATATATATATATAGAGAGAGAGTCAGATCTTAGCCCTGAAGAGCACTAAGCGAAACTTTTAGTAGGTTTATCTGACTCATTAGGTTTATCTTTATCATTTGCTCTTCTTAGGTATTGAGCACTCTTTACTTATTAGCTTTAGTATATCCTAGCGGTTTTTGTATGAATATATATTTTTCATATATATATATACATATAAATTGTTTTTTCTTTTGTCCAAGTATTATAGTATCAACTGAATATTGGTACGACTATCTTGGTCTTTTCTTTTTTTCAAATTTTTTTTTTCCCTGGTAATGTTTAATAGTATATTTTTACAACCAAGCTATTTGCCGGTCTTTTTCTTACCGCAAGGGTTTACCAACAAGTTTGGTATATTATATATATATATATATATATATATAATATATATATATATATGCACTCCTATTTCTATACTCTATTCTTTATTATCCTTGATTTGTTTTTTTCATTTTTGAAATATTACAATAAGAATCTTTCAATATATTCCCTGGAGAATCTCTCAACATCCAAAAAACTTAAGTAATAATCATGGGCAAAAAGTCAATTTCATATTTCATTATTATTTTTTGATAAAAAAAATATCCTGGGGTCTGTTTCTGAGTCTCTTGCCCCCTCCTATTCTAAATCTGTCGTCTTATTAAATTGGTTCGATTCGGTTTAAAAAAAACAAAAACAGATCTATGTCTTTGTATGAGGGTCGGTAAAAAAATTCAAATGTCTATTATTTTTCTTTTCAAATCCGACAGAGGCGCATCTCCCCGACTGAAGCTGCTAGAAGATTAAACAAATGTAACACAGAATCCCGGTCACCACTGTAAGGCTTCAGTTCTAACCTGGAAGCGCGTGGTTTAAGGGTTAAAGTCATGGGAAATGGACTCGTCGTCCCGAGTTCAAATCCTGGACGTGGCAATTGCATTTCACTTAACGTTAATATCCTTGAGAAAGGTATGAATCCTACTATCCTTCCAGCTATGGGTAAATAGTAGGGCAGACTGGTCACTTTAGCCTTGGTTAGGCAACCGGTCGAGGAGAAGGAAAACTCTGAATTAAAACATGTTAAACTTCGCTTAATAAATTTATCTTCTGTCATATCCTCCTCGAGCGGAGGGATTGGTATATATATATATACATATATATATATATATACTAAGAAAATGCCAGAGAGAGAGACAGAGACATAGACAGGGAGAGACGGAGAGAGACAGAGACAGGCACACACACACTATATATATATATATATATATATACATATATATATATATATGAGAGAGAGAGGGGGAGAAGATTCAAGGGAATCGGTGCTGCCAGGATGCCTTCATAAAGATGATGATGATGATGATGATGATGATGATTAGTTTACAGAGAAACTCAAACAGGGCTTGAAACCAGATCCCGAGATCGCCGTCTATTTCCTACGACGATATCGCCAAGTGAGCTGGAGCCGTAGAACACGCCGACTACACCCCTGTAGAGTGGTAAGACCTCCCCTCAGTGGGGCCACCTATTGGCCGTGGGTAGCATCTCGCCATACGTGAGGACAGGATCCTGGTGGCTGAGCGGTCCATGACTTGCAACACTCCACCTTGGGCCTTACTTAGGTTAGATGGCTGGCCGGAGAGACCCCCTCCAATCAATCGGCTGGTCGCGTCATGCCCTAACACCTATATGATTGTCACAACCCTATTTTACTTATGGCAATCTCCCCAACGCTTTTTTATCATATGTGCTAGAAGGCGGTGGCTGAAAGTCTGTATCCTGGGTATAACGTTGTAATCTATTGATTGATCGGAGGGTATTCAATATCAGATGTAGTTAGGGTCCCATCTATGGGTAAACTACACGTGCTTCATATTTAATTATTGATTTGGTGCCATGCCATAAAAGTCAATCTAACAATCAATTAACAAATCGATCTTAAAACCTTAATCGATAGCATGCATTGTTCAATTGATAGAGAAGTTCACACGCATTGATGTCTTCTCCTATGACGAGCTATCAAGAATGAATAAAACAAGACGTCATATCATTGATTGCTCAACCACCAGGATTCCATCATTAAGCATCATGAAACTGCATCTGATACTGAGGTTTCAGTTCTAGAGATGGGTGATCATTTAAGCAGCAGCAGTTACTGTAAGAAACCGAATATCAAAATGACTTGATATTATCTGCGTTAGTCTGACTATTGTCCTCATCTTCATTGTTATCTGTACAACGTTTCGGCCGATATGCCCTCCAGCCTTCTTCAGGTATTTCTTGTCGAACTCGGGAACCTTCTTTTCGGACTCGGGAACTTTCTTGTTTTAATCGGTAACCTTCTTGTCGTAATCGGGAGACATCACGGTTAGCGGAATGAGAACATGATACCCTCGTGGACTGAATAACGGGTTAGGTTCAAAGTACCGTGATGGCTCCCGTTTACGACAAGAAGATTCCCGATTACGACAAGAAATACCTGAAGAAGGCCGGAGGGCATATCAGCCTAAACGTTGTACAGATAACAATGAAGATGAGGACAATAATAATAATCATCAAACCTCATCTCAAACATTCAGAGAAATGAATTGATTCATTATTAAATGACCCTAAAATGGTTGATTAGCAGTAAAACAACTAACTATTAAAATCTATCAATCAATTAACCAATCGATCTTAAAACCTTAATCGATAGCATGCATTGTTCAATTGATAGAGAGCTTCACACGCATTTATGTCTTCTCCTATTACGTCTGTTTCAGTTAAATGGAACAAAAATTCTATCGAATTTTTCAGAAATTGTATTTTGATAGCATTAGCTGTAAAAATTATTTAAAAAAATGAGATTTGACACTTTTTGCAGTATGGTCTTAATTCTTTTTAAATTTTCATCTTCGTTCTTTTATTTTAATTTTAAAGTAAGTTAAAGTTTTAACAATACAACATGGTTCAGCTACGATCCACATTTCCTGTCGTATCGTTGAAAATAAAAAAATTAGAATATAAAGAATATAAAGAATATGAAAAAGGTGAGAAATGTTTAAAAAATGGCAGCTTCCTCTGAGAGTTACGCATTTTCCTCACATAGAACATCAACGATTTAAAAAAAAAAACTATCCATTCTTTAACATTAATTACGCGTAATTTTTTGTGTAAAAGAGCGTAAAACACGAGATACCGATTGAGATATTTCATATGTGGGTTGAATGAACGAAACGACCTTGCGTCATCTTATACCAGCAGCAACAGAAACGACAGAAAAAAAAATGGCTGACAGTTGCGAGTTAAAACAAAAATTTGAAATCCTGAAAAAAAAAAAAATAAATAAAAAATAAAAAAAATAAAAAATAAAGAAAGAAAGTAAAAAAAAAAGATACTAACATTTTTGAACGTACAAATTAGTCTCAAAACCAAATAACGATTGAAATAAAAAAAAAAATAAAAAAAATAGAAAATTTAAAAAAGTTTCCTTTATGCGGTAATGAAAAAAAATACCAAAAGAAACCTTTTTACCAGATCTTTTTTTTTTCTTAATCGAAAATAAAACAAAAATGGTGGAAGTCTTCGACACTTTTGAAGAAGAAATAACACAAAGACTTCAAATGAAAGAATAGAGAAAGAGAAAAAAAAAGAAAAGAAAAAAAAAGGTTTTAAAATACAAACGAAATTTTTCTTCTTCCCTTTTTTTTGTGGGTGGAGAGATGTTGGATTTCCGCCTTAAAGTCTTTAAAATACCGACGAGTCTTGCAATTTCTTCGAGGCAAAAAGCGAACATTGGTTAGCCATGAAAGATTTGCTATCATGCACCGTGGAGAAAAAGAAAAAGCATTTCCGGTTGGGAAAGCTATATATATATATATATATATATATATATATATATATATATATATATATATATATATATATATATATATATATATATATAATATATATAAATATATATATATATATATATATAAACCCACATATATATATATATGTATATACACGCATATATATACAGATACACACACATATTTTACACAAAATACAAATAGACTCACATATATATACATACAAACATATATATATATACGTACACCACACACACACACACACACACACACACATATATATATATATATATATATATATATATATATATGTACACATACATAAACATACACACACAGATATATGTGTATCTACATATATATATATGCATATATACACACTTACGCGCACACGCATATATAAACACACACATAAACATTATATATATATATACACACATATGTATCTACGCACATACACACATATACATATATATATACAAACACACATATATATAAACACATTTATATATGCACATACGCACACACATATATATATATACACCCACAGACATATATACATAGAGACACACATATATATAAACACACACACACGTATATATATATATTTATATATACATAAAAAGTAAAGTCGTCGGGGTGGTTTAAAGTCGGTATCAGCCAGACAACGAGGGAGTCTATCCTCTTTTCACTAGCGCTAGACCAAGGAGATTTATTTTGCATCTGATGTGGAGCGCCACACCTACTGTCAGCTCCTATCTTACCGCACAGATCCCTGTGCTACTCATTCGCTGAGTTGGCGAATATATATACATATATACATACCTAATTTTTGAAAATTAATTAGTTAATAATTAATGAATTTAGGCGGGCATATATGTTCAGATGTAAGGCTAAACAAATCGAGAAAATGTCAGCCTTACATTTGAACATATATGCCCCACCTAAATTCGTTGATTATTAACTGATTAATTTTCAAAAATTAGGTATGACTACAATTAAGCACATATCCTCCAAAAATTGTCGGCTAAAAAGCCATATCAAATAAACACAATGTTTATTTACGTACTCTATATACACATACATACATACATACACATATATATATAAACACACACGCACGTATATATACACACTCACGCATATATATATATATATATATATATATATATATATATATATACTGTGCGTAGGTATTTATGTATGCATCCACTGAAGAAGCAAAACGAATAAGGGACGGCGGGAGGGGGATTACTGGAAATGTTGCGTAGGAAAAAAACAGTCAACGAATCTGAATGAATAAAAGGAATTGTGAAATGAAGAAAGGTCAAAGATGTGGGGAGGAAAATACAGGAAGGGGATTACTGAAAAACATAAGTTCAGCCTCACATCATTCATATATAGGCGGTCTTCCTATCTATAGCTCTGCTGATGAGGCCTAATAGGCCGAAATGTACATACAGAGATTGATTTTTCTCGATTTGTTTAGCCTTACATTTAAATAGTTATGCCCGCCTAATTAATTAATTATTTATTAATTATCATTCAAAATTAGGTACGACTTCAATTAAGCACATATTCTCCCAAAAATTGTCGGCTAAAAAAAGCCATATCATAAATATATATATATATATATATATATATATATATATATTATATATATAGTGTGTGTGTGTGTGTGTGTGTGTGTGTGTATGTGTGGATGGTTCAACACAACCTTCACCACTATGACTAAAACACTGTGTGGGTCGTTTCTCTTTGGGTTGATGCTTTTGCGACTTAGTTCCCTGTTTTGGTTTGGTTTGGTTTGGTTTTACGGCATATCAACCTCAGTGGGTCATTTAATGCCGATAAAATTTTGAAATAAATTCATTCTTAATGGATACTCAATTTTTTTTGTTGTTGTTGCTGTTTTTTTTGTGTTTTTTTTGTCCGCTTCATACTATATTATTCTCATCTGTGCATCTGTGTTTTTTTAAAGGTTTGGTTTTGTTTGTTTTTGTTTTACGGCATATCAACCTCAGTGAGTCATTTAATGCCAATAAAGTTTTGAAATAAATCAATTCTTAATGGATAATACATTTTTTATCAATACATTTTCCTATTTAACCCATAGATGAGACCCTAACAGGTACTACCACTCCGGGTCACAGTGGACCAGGGAGCAATGGTGATGAAGGGGTGCTCCACATTCCCCAAACCTCCAAAACTGGAACCTCATCATCAGATAGAGTTTAACATCATTCCCAGAACATATAGACCCTCAGCCACCGCCTTCTAGCACCCATATGGTAAAAAGGGGTTGGGGCTTGCCATAAGGGCAATAGGGTTGGGAAATCATATAGGTGCTAGGGCTAGATAGGGCCAAAGTTGAGTATTGCAAGTCATGAACTGCTCGTCCACCTGAGTTCTATCCTTAAGTATCGCGGGTCGCCACCCACGGCCAACAGGTGGCCCCATTGGGGGAGTCTTACCCCTCTGCAGAGGTGCAGACTGTGCTTTCTAACGCCCAAGCCGACAGGGTGGTTAGTTCTCTGGTGAAAGAGTTATATGGTGACTGATACAGGTTGAGTATACTACTGGAAGTCCTTGGCCAGACCTTTGCTCAGTGGTGGCCTCAGTGGTGGCCTTTGATAGCCGCTCCAGCACATCAACTGGGTATGTGTGCAGTCTGTGTCTTCCATTGGTGATAAAGCAGGTCTATTAAGACGTAGCACGGCTCTCTTCATATGAGGAGGGGATGATGATCTTTTGAAACCTCATGCAAGAGAGTTTATCTTATATATATATATATATATATATATATATATATATATCTTGGTATGGATATAAATTTATTTCGGTATTTCTTTTCCTCCTCAGTCTGATTTTTTATAATAATAATAATAATAATAATAATAATAATAATAATTATAATAATAATAATAATAATAATAAGAAGAAGAAGGACAACAACAAGAAGAAGAAGAAGAAGAAGAAGAAGAAGAAGAAGAAGAAGAAGAAGAAGAAGAAGAAGAAGAAGAAGAAGAAGGAAGGTTCCTTAAAACAAGTTGATTTATGAAGAGGAAAAAGAAAAGAAAATCACAAAGACAGAATGAAGAAAGAAAGAAAAAAGAGGAGAAAAAAAAGAAATGAATAATAACAATAATAATAATAATTATTATTATTATTAGAAGAAGAAGAAGAAGAAGAAGAAGAAGAAGAAGAAGAAAAAAAAAAAGAGGAAGAAGAAGAAAATAATAATAATAATAATAATAATAATAATAATAAGAAGAGAAAGAAGAAGAAGAAGAAGAGAAGAAATAAAGAAAGAAAGAAGAAGTAAGAACTAAGGAAAGAAAGAAAGAATGAAAGAATGAACAAAAGAAGAAGAAGAAGAAGAAGAAGAAGAAGAAGAAGAAGAAGAAGAAGAAAGAAAGAAAGAAAGAAAGAAAAAGAAGAAAGAAGAAAAAGAAGAAGAAAGAAAGATGAAGATGCATAGAAATAGAAAACAAAAAACAAAGGTGAAGTGCAAAAAATCTCCGTATTTTCGAACGTTTGAAAAAGAAAGGAGACACGAATCGTCAAAATAGAGGAAACGAAAAGTGAGTTGAAATTAAAACTGGGACAATTTTTTTTTAAACCAGGAAAATAAAATAAATAAAAATAAACGGGAAAAACGACACTTTCTTTTTGTTTGAAGGCAGATTGTGATTTATCAGGTTAAAAAGTGTGTGGGGTCGGGGTTAGAAAACGGAAGAAAAGAAAACGAAGAATGAATCGGAAAACGAAAGCTAGAAAATTCCAAAAAAAAAAAAGATGAAAAAAGAACCCCCTTCAAAAAAAAACAAAAAAAACCCAAAAAAACAGTACAAGCAAAACAATAGAATAAAAAGAAGAAAGAAAAGTATGAGAAAAAAAAGAGAAAGGCAATTAAAGAAGAAAAGAAAAAATATCAGAAAGAAAAAAATAAAGAGAAAGAAAACGAAGAATAAAACGTAAAACGAAAAGAAAAAAAAGAAAAAAAAAAGAAATGAAAAAAAATATAAAGAAAATAAAGATACAAAGAGAAACAAAAGAAGAAAAAGAAAAATATTAGAAGAAAAGAAAAAGAGAAATAAAACAAGAAATGGAAAAATATCAGAAAGAAGAAATACAACAACAACAAAAAATGAAAGAAAATGAAACTGAAGAACAAAACGAAAAACGAAAGTAAAAAAAAAATAAATAAAAATGAAAATAGAAAATTAGAAAATTGAAAAAGATAAACGAAACAAGAAAAAAAAATCAGAATAAAAAAGAAAAAAGAAAAAGAAAGCGAAGAATAAAACGAAAACCAAAGTAAAAAAGATAAGAATAAAAAAAAGAAAGAAAAAAAAAGAAAGAAAAAAAGAAAAACGGATAATGAAAAAATAAAGAGAAACGAAATATATATATATCTTATTATACATGAGATTGTGGGTTTGTCTATCTGTAACCGAAACTATATTACTATACAAGTCACAATTCCTTTAGTTATTTAAATCATGTTCTCCATGATTTTATTTTTTATTTAAACCTCAATTATTAATAAAATTGTTTTACATTACTTACACTGTTGACCATATCTACATACTAATAACATGCAATTGTATTTATATATACAACAAAATAGAGGTTTACAGTATGAATGGGAAGGCTAATTTGCATATTGATCTTAAAAAATTGATTTTAATAAAATATTGCTTAGTATTATTGATTTCTAATTGTTTGGTTTTATTTTATTGAATATGAGCAAAAATCTCTTCAAAAATCTTAAAAGAAATCCCTTAACAAGAAGAAATAACTGTAATATTATTCTTTACTTCCTATTTTAACTAAACAGTTTAAATTAGGAAAATTTACCAATGAAAGACGGGAGTAACGGAAAATGATGGAAGTGTTAGTTTCAAAGTTGTTCTATTTTTCAATCATTTCATTGTTCAAAATCTTTTTATCTACATTCTTATTCAGTTTCATTAGCCTTTCTAATTTAATATCATATTTTATTATAAAATTTAACTAAAATACTTGCACCCGGAGGGTGCTTATATTCGTAGTATATATATATATATATATATATATATATATATAAATGTGTACCAAAACTGGTAGTTAAGTATGATTCTATTTGGGATCTTCAAAATCTCACTATAATTATAATGCATGTTTTAGTAGTTGCAAATAAGAAGTAATTTTATAAATCCCTTTTAAAATATGAATTTTCTGGTGAGATTTTCTTTGGGTTAATCACTTTAATTCGTTCGTCTGTCTGATGAGACTGAACATTTAAGGAGTTTTAGGAATTTCTTTAAATTTTTAAGAGCCTTTTAAGTTTTGGTCGAAATAAAATTTATTACAGAAAGACGGTTTATTGAGTTTTTTCCTTCTTTCAAAGGTATATAAAGAAAAAGCACGTGGTGTAAAAATGGTAAAGTATATAGGAACTGGGACTCGTCGCCCCAAGTTCGATTCTGGATGTGGTAATTGTATTTTACTTAGCGCTAATACCTTGCGAAAGTTATGAATTCTACTCTCCTTCGAGCTATGGATAACTAGACAGGGCTCTTTAACCTTGGTTAGGCAACCGGTCTAGGAGAAGGAAACTCTGAATTCAAACCGTTTAAACTCCACTTAAGAAATTGCCTTGTGTCACATCCTGCTCGTACGGATGGGTTGGTAAATATATATAAAAGAAAAGCAACGAAGGTTTGAAGAAAGAAAGAGAGAGGAGAAAAAAGAGACAGAGAGAAAGAAATAAATAAGAAAAGAAGAAGGGAGAGAGAGAGAGAGAGAGAAAGAAAAAAAAGAGACAGAATGAGAGAAAGAGAGAAAGAGAGAGAGAGAGGAGAGAGAGAGAGAGAGAGAGAGAGAAAGAAAGAGACAGGAGAGAGAGAAAGATAGAGACACAGAGCACACATACACACACAGAGAGAGAGAGAGAGAGAGAGAGAGAGAGAGAGAGAGAGAGAGAGAGAGAGAGAGAGNGACCTTGTGCACATTCCTGTCGTGTGGAGTGGTTGGTAAATATATTATAAGAAAAGCAATGTAAGGTCTTTTAAAGAAAGAAAGATGAGAGAGAAAAAGAGAAAGAAAAAGGCAGACGAGAAAGAAAGAAAGAACAGATAAGACAAGAGAGAAGAACACGGTTCGAACCGAGAGAACGGAGAGGAGAGAAGGAGAGAGAAAGAAAGGAAGAAGAGACAGAGAGAGAGTGAGAGAAAGAAAGAAAGCGAGAGAGAGAAAAAAGAGAGAGAGAGACAGGGATAGAGAGAAAGAAAGAAGAGAGAGAGAGAGAAAAGAGAGAGAGAGAGAGAGAGAGAGAGAGAGAGAGAGAGAGAGAAAGAAAGAAAGAAAGAACCGTTTAAAGAAAGAAAAATCAGAAGAAAAGAAACAAAGAAAAAAAAAGGGAAATAACACAAAATAATATATATATATATATAATATATTATATTATATATATTATATATTATATATATATATTCACGAAAGAAAAGCAAGGAAGGTTTGAAAAAAATCAATATACGTGCAATGAAGAAATGAATAAAGATATTGAACAATTTAAAGTCACAAATGCTGGAAATGCAAAAACCTTAACCACCTGATACACCGCATAAAATGCAATATAATTAAAAAAAAGATGAGGCGGGAAAGTAGAAGACGCCCCTTAAGAAATGCCATCCACCCCCAATAAAATGAAGAAAAAAGAAAAAAAAGGCCTTGTGCTCTATAAGTGAGTCTTTTTAGAATTTCATTGACGACATTGAAATTAAATGTTCGATTTATTTCAGACCTTAATTTAAATCGATTCTTCGATTGAAAAAAAAAAAAAAAAGAAAAGAAATCAAATAACATTAAGAATTTTGGTAGTTATAATAATAATAATAATAATAATAATAATAATAATAATAATAATAATAATAATAAGTATTGATTAACAAAGAAGAAAGAAATTGTCAACTGGTGGATTTTGCGGTTCTAGCAGATCACTTTTTTGCAGTTCCAGCAGATTAACGAAAAGGAAAAGATAGACAAATACTTGGACCTTGTCAGAGAATTAAAAAAGCTATGGAATATGAAAGTCAATGTGATACCAATTGTAGTTGGTGCACTTGGAACGGTCCCAAAAAGCTTGGAAAAAAGACTGGAGGATCTAGTAATCAGAGGAAGAATTGAGACCATCCAGACTACTGCATTGCTGCTCTCGGCTAGAATACTCAGAAGTCATGAAAACCTGAGGAGACTTGTTGCCATTCAGACTCCAGTGAAATAACATCCTCTAAAGCTGGCGGGAAAAAGGAATAATAATAATAATAATAATAATAATAATAATAATAATACTGTAAACCATATACTCTGCGAATGTAGCAAACTAGCACAACGAGAATACAAAACTAGACACGACTGGTTGGGAAGGTGATCCACTGGGAATTATGCAAAAATTTATTTTGACCATACAACAATGGTATATGCATAAACAGAATCTGTTCTGAGAACGAAAACGCATAAAATCTCTGGGACTTGAAATAAAAACGGATCACCTTATCCAGCAAGAAGACCAGATCTAGTGTTGATAAAAAAAAAGAAAGAACTTGTTAACTGGTGGATTTTTTGCAGTGCCAGCGGATCACAGGGTGAAGCTAAAGGAAAATGAAAAAATAGACAAATATCTGACCTTGCCAGAGAACTGAAAAAGTTATGGAATATGAAAGTGAAAGTGTACGAATTGTAGTTGGTGCACTTGAACGGTCCCAAAAGGGATTAGAAAAGGGTTTGGAAAGTTTGGAATCAGAGGAAGAATTGAAAAACCATTCAGAACACTGCACTGCTGCAATCTGCCAGAATACTCAGAAGGGTCCTGGAGACCTGAGGAGACTTGCTGTCACTCACTCCAGTGAAAGACCATCAGCTAATGCTGATGTGAAAACTCAAAAGGAGTAAATAATAATAATAATAATAATAATAATAATAATAATAATAACTCATCGGGGTGGTCTAAAATCGGTATCAGCCAGACAGCGAGCTGGCGAGGGCCGGTATCAACCAAGACCTTGTGGTTCCTAGATGGACGCTCTGAAAAGCACCCCCTCCCGGAGTTCTGATAGATGAACGTTGTTTTGCCCTTGGTCGTTTAATTTTTTTCAAATATCTTATTTCGGGTGTCATGCACCCTTTATCAAAGTTTTTTGTAGAAGTTGTGTGTAATTCAAACGGAAGATAAATATTATATATATATATATATATATTATATATATATATATATATATCTCTGCGGTTGGTAGTGTGTTTTGCCTGCGAGGTATGCAGTACGTGTTCGAATCAGTTAGATTATGACTGTTGCCATTCCTATTCTCACCTCTATAATGCCAATTCTGCAAAACATTCCACACCTGTTCTTGTGTTTTGCTGGGAACCGAAATTCTTCAGAAAATCTAACTAGAAAGAGACTTTAGTGCTAATGACCACAGCTGTTACGTTCTGAGGAAACTCAATATGAAAATTCCTGAAGACGAAGAATTTTATCCGTTTGCGTTCAATTCGCACTAACGACCTTAGGAAATTACGGATATATATATATATATATATATATATTATATATATATATAAATTTATTGTGCATAAACTTTGTTCTTGTGAGCGTTGTTTTTTGGGTATTATGAAGCATGGAAAAAACAGAACAGAAACAAAGAAAGTAAGAAGAAGAAAAGAAAGAAAGAAAGAAAGAAGAAAAAGAAAAAAGAAAGAAAGATGAAAGGAAGAATGACTAGCTGTTGTTCTGTACCTGGTCCGATTAATTCCGATATTTCGGGTGAACCTTCACCCTTCGTCAAGGTATAGAGACTGTGTGGGGAAAGTGAAATCCAGTATCTGGAAGAAAAAAAATTGAAGTGAAAGTATTTGGCGTTATTTAGCCGATACTTTTCTTTTGAAATTGTGTGACGTAACTCACCCGAAATATATATATATATATATATATATTTATATATATATATATATACAAACTCCTGCGCACGTGCAGGTCAGTTTCTTAAGCGGAGTTTAACAGGTTTGAATTTAGAATTTTCATTTTACTGGACTGGTTACCAAGCCAAGGTTAATGAGCCCTACTATTTACCCATAGCTGGAGGGAGAGTAGTTGGATGTCTACCTTTAGCAAAGGTATTAGCGCTATGAAAAATGCAAACGGCTTTGTCAAGGATTTGAACTCGGATCGATGAGTCCATTTCCTACGACTCTAACTTTTATAATTTTGCTAAGACAAGAGACGTCTCTCTCCGCCAACATCTTGGCTGGAACTTAGGATCTCTAGCTCTCACATGATTTGCGGTTTTCCCTCCGCTGGGGTCAAAAGGTCCCAAACGGCCTGTAACTTTCCATTTTGGCTACACAGTGTTGTCAATAATCTATGCTACCATAGATTATGCAACATAAAGCCTACTTTTTAGAATCACTTCACTCGCTTCTACATTAAAATTTAGTTTCTCAAAAATAATATCGGCTGGGGTGTTAGAATGCACCGACTGCACCTCTGCAGAGGGGTAAGATTCCCCCAATGGCCGTGGGTGGCGACCCGTGATGCTTAAGGATAGAGCCGTGGATGAGCAGTTCATGACATGCAATACTCCACTTTGGCCCTATCTTGGGCTAGACGGGCGGTCGGAGAGGCTTCCTCCGATCAATCGGCTGGTCACGTCAAGCCCTAGCACCTATATGATTTTCCCAACCCTATTGCCCTTATGGCAAGCCCCACCCCTTTTTATCATATGGGTGCTAGAAGGCGGTGACTGCGGGTCTACATGTCCTGGGAATGACGCTAAACTCTATCTGATGGTGAGGTTCCAGTTTTGGAGGTCTGGGGAATGTGGAGCACTCCTTCATCCCCATCGCTCCCTGGTCCACTCTGACCCGGAGTGTTAGTACCTGTTAGGGTCCCATCTATGGGTTAAATAGAAAAATGTATTGATAAAAAAATGGTATTATCCATTAACAATTGATTTATTTCAAAATTTTTTTGGCATTAAATGACCCACTGAGGTTGATATGCCGTAAACCAAAACAAACCAAACTAAATCAAAAATATTATTTTCAAAATAACATCATTTTCAAACAGGGCAGATGATCAAAGCACACTTTTTTAAAAATCCATTTTCGGATTGAATTAAATTGGTTCCCTAAAAAATCCCAAAACATTTCCAAAGATTTAAAAAAAAAGGGTCACAAAGCCGGCAACCCGGCTTTTTATAAACAACATTATTACACTATTTCTCTGAATTTTTGAGAGGAAAGCAAAAACTATTAAAAACTCAGAGATTATTGGGCAATTTTTTGAGGTTTTGTAATTATTTCTCTGAATTTTTTTTAGATGAGACGTGATAATTAGTATTATTTGTATTATTCTGACTATTGTCCTCATTGTTGGAATTATTGGATATAAGGCGTGAGGCAAATGGTCACTTCTACTTATAGACTCGTTGACTACCATGTGACCAGCCTTCTTATCTAATCACTGTAGTGCTGCTGCTGCTGTTGTTGTATTTATACTAGCCTGATTCTTAATCTTAGTTTATTGATACTTGTATCTTCTTGGACGTTGGAACTAAAGGAAATACTACAGGACTTATTGACTTACTTACTTATTTATTTAGGTTCTTTTACAACTGGCCAAGGATGGCGGCCAGATACTTAACACTCATCTTCATTAATATCTGTATAACGTTTCGGCCGATGAGCCGGTCTTCTTCGGGTATTTCTTGTCGGACTCGGGAACCTTCTTGAGTCGGGAACCTTCTCGGACTCGGGAACCTTCTTGTTGTAATCGGGAGCCATCACGAACTTTGAACCTAACCCTTTATTCAATCCACAGGGGTATCCGGTTCTGATTCCGCTAACCATAGCTGGGATACAGGTGTTAAGCTGTGTTAATTATCATTCTTTGTTATTGCTGTCCCTGACCAGGATTGAACCTGCAGTCTAGAGATAACTGTCACTTAGAACTGCCTTGACTTAACTCCTTTATCCACTAGGCCAATTGTCGTGAAGAAAGCCGGGGGGCACATCGGCCGAAAAGTTGTACAGATAACAATGAAGATGAGGACAATAGTTCGAATAATACAAATAATACTAACATTGTTAGTATTATCTGCGTTATTCGGACTATTGTCCCCATCTTCATTGTTATTTGTACAACGTTTCGGCCTATATACCACCCGGCCTTCTTCAGGTATTTCTTGTCGGACTCGGGAACCTTCTCGGACTCGGGAACCTTCTTTTCGAACTCAGGAACTTTCTTGTCGTATTCAGGAGCTATCGGGAGGGTATATCGGCCGAAACGTTGTAAATAACAATAAAGATGGAGACAATAGTCCGAATAACGCAGATAATACTAATCTTCAAGCCTAATTTCAAACATTCAGAGAAATAACATTATGGTATTTTTAATAACATGTGTATGACAAAAAACTAAAAAAAACGGATCAGTATAATATCAATGGGGTCAGCATTTTTTTTTGTTTGTTTAAAAAAAATTCTAACTCGGTTTTCCTCGATTCTACCAGTATCTCAGGTGCTTTGATAAGCAAATTTCAAAGAATCGGTTTCCGAAATTGTCTTGAATGAACTCCACTTTGAACCGAAGAATTTTCCATGACTTACGCGTGTTTTATTAATTCCGCACCTGTTCCGAGGGGGGGAGGAAGGGTTGGGTTGTGAAGATGGGAGTGCGACAAAGAGGTGAACGGCTGTCATATTCCCACTCATAGATATATATATAAGCATCACTTAAATACAATGCAAGCGAAAAAAGTATTGTTATACGTATCTAATCAGTTATAACTTTCTTTATTTCTATCTAGAGATCGAACGGTGTGTTTTTTGTTTGTTTGTTGTTTGTTTGTTTGTTGTTCGTTTTTTTCTGTTCATCTGTCTCATATTGCTAATATCGATTATGGGGATTCACTATATTTCTCACTAGATTACAAAATCTAAAGTGTTTTCTATTTCTCTAGGTATACGTCGATCTACAAATATACTACTGTCTCTCTACCCTATCGCTATCTATCTATCTATCTATCTATCTATCTATCTATGTAAGTATCTATCTATCTCACTCTCTCCCATCTCTCCCCTCTCTCTCTCTCTCACTCACACACACACACACACACACACACACACACCACACACATATATATATTTATTTATTTATACATATATATTTATATATATATATATATATATATATATATATATATATATATATATATATCACCAAATATTGTTATCTCTTTCTATAGATACATTCTTTTCTGTCTGTTTATCTACCTCTTACAGACACACACACACACACACAGACACACACACACACACACACACACACACACACATATATATATATTATATATATATATATATATATATATATATATAGAGAGAGAGAGAGAGATAGAGATAGAGATAGATAGATAGATAGATGTATATATTTATAACCAAATCTTAAATGTTTTCTCTTTCTATGTGTATCTATAGTTCTAAAAATAGATTAATTTTCTCTCTCCATACTCTCTCTCTCTCACAGCTTCTCACTCTCTCTCACTCTCTTGCTTTCTCTCTCCTTCT
The DNA here is from genome assembly GCA_023376005.1 of Doryteuthis pealeii. Taxonomy (NCBI): domain Eukaryota; kingdom Metazoa; phylum Mollusca; class Cephalopoda; order Myopsida; family Loliginidae; genus Doryteuthis; species Doryteuthis pealeii. The sequence goes on from CM042173.1 coordinate 62,717,734, forward strand.
CCCCCCCTCTCTCTCTCAATATATTATATATATATATAATATATATATATATATATATATATATTATCAAATCTTAATTTTTCTATATCTATTATCCTCTGCTGATGAGGCCTAATAGGCCGAAATGTACATACAGAGATTGATTTTTATCGATTTGTTTAGCCTTACATTTAAATAGGTATGCCCGCCTAATTAATTAATTATTAATTAACTTTCAAAAATTGTCGGCTAAAAAAGCCATATCATAAACACATCGCTAATGTGTATTTACTTATCATATATATATTATATATATATATATATATATATATTACTTATCTCAAATGATACACCTATGATACCAAATGAGTCAAAATTCCTGATCCATTACAAAACTGCTTGAATCAAAATAGAACCCCCCCCACACACACACACACATACACATATACCTATGACGCTTACGAAAATGTATGAAAAATAAAATATCTACAGTATCATAAGTCAGCATTTTTATCAAAATTATTTCTATTTCAATTTTTTGTTTGTGATGAAAAAGGTGAAACATTGCTGTCGTCACTACCAACGGCACCAATACCCTTACCCCACCCCACCCCACAACAATAACAATAACTACAATGATAATAACAATAATAATAACAATCGTCCTATTTTAAAAATAAATTCAAATTTTTTTTTCTTTAGAGACGTGTACTTAATACATTGCCTCCGGGGCAGAAGTATTAAACTTAAATCAAGCAAAACACAAGGTGCGTAATCTGCGTTTCTTTTACTTCAACAATATTAAGGCTTCATTTATTTCATATCATTTTTAAAATATCTTTTATTTGTTTTTATATTCTTTTTAATATATTTTATTATTTCATTTATTTTATACTATTTTTAATATTTTTTATTATTTTATTATATCACTATTTTGAACACGTGATATCGATGAATACATGTTTTTGAATAGACATAAACGCGGATATATATTTGGAAACATATTGATTTTTAAACCTGCAATAAAACAAAACATAACAGAACAATACAAAAAAGAACAAAAAAAAAACACATGACGTCGTTAAATCCCAGATGGCATCAACATATTAATACTTCAATTTTAGAATACTATATCATTTTGAATCTGATATTTCCAGAGGGTTATACGAAATTCTATCACTTCAATCCTACCTTGAATATGATGAAAATTATCATAATGATTAACTATATTCTGATATATTCTGTGTACAGATTATTCTACTGATTGTACGACCATATTTGCACTTCTTGCAAACCCCTAACCCTTGTTATCATATATGTGCTAGAAAGCAGTGACTGAGGGTGTTAATGTCCTGGGTATGATGTTAAACTGCATCTAATCAAGGTACCAATTCTGGAGTTGTTGAGAGTTGTGAGTACCCTTCTATTGCCAAAATTCCCAGGTCCACTCTGACCCGGAGTGGTAGTACCTGTTAAGGTCTCACCTGTAGGTTGATTAACAAAAAATGTCTTCGGCATAAAATGACCTGGTTAGGGTTGAGTCTTTTAGAAATCCGCTATTCACAAATATTGATAAATGATAACAAGCACGGGCCACATTATTATTGTGTTCAATATTTACTAGCCAAAACGAAAGCTCTGAGAAAAAGATGTAAAACAAAATTTATCTTTCCATGTTATACTTATGGATGAGTGGCATAAAATGCACAAAAACAAATTTAACCAACATATTTATTTTCAAAACATTATCAAAGAACACAACATTAGCAAAATTCAAGTCCCGGAGGCAGGCTTGACAAAATGCCTTTGCGGACTGGATCTAGCCGGCGGACTGGATCTAGATCTGCCTTGGTAATCTTAACAAAATCCAAGTCTGACCATGAATTTCACGCCTCGGCAGTTCACTCGACCTCTTGCATTATTAGTCCACTCGTCACTGACTTGGTCATTGACATCCATCCAACTACTAAAGACGATAGCGTAGTGTTTTCAAAACAACTGGAACTACGTAGCTTGAGCGGGTTGATATGGAGGATGAGCTGTCGCCCAAGCAGAAGGTCTCCTCTGCACACTGACGTTGAGATCTAAATTGGTCAATTGTGAAAGAAAAAAAATCAATTATAATTACCAATCGAGTGAGAAGTTACGATTCGGGGAGGGGGAGGGGGATATAATGTAAGCAAATTAACCGAGAAGTGTGCTTTATGCAAATAGTTTATGAATGATTCGGTCTATGATTCTTCTAATTATTCTGACCGATTTGAGCAGTGCCGAGTTTTGGAAGGTCTTATCTTCCTTCTAATCTCCAGTTATCTCCAGGTTTTTTAGGATCATTCTGAGTGCTCCGATTATCATTGGTATAACTGTTTCCACAACTTACAAAAAAAATCTTTAACAAATGCCAGTTATTTTTTTTAGTTTTTCGGTTTTCTTTATCATAAATCTGTCCTGTGTTGAAACAGTGAAGTCCCCTTGCTAACATGTTCATTTCTTCTTGTTTATAACAAGCAGGTCTGGTCTTCTGCCTAGATATTATACATATTGAACTATTTTACATAGCTCTTAATTAAAGATATCTAACGTTGTAACAACTAGATGATCATGCTGTGATATATCCGCAGGTCATGCTAGTTATTATTAATTAAAATATCAACTTGAAAATATAAAAAACGCTCAAATCAAAATCAAAATCGTTCTTTTATAATAGAATACCTGGGGTATGATCATAAAAAAACAAGGACATTTTTTTATGAATGAATAATGATTGGATTTAGCTCCTTATTAAACATCTTTGGTCTCTAATTATTTATAGACTGGAATATTTCTGCTGACGTCTGCTTTTTTTCTCGAAGGGCCGATTTTCAGTATTTATTTATCAATTAATGAATTTTATAATGCGTTAGTTATTTTATTTCAAAACTTTAATTTAGTATTTTTGCTATGAAAAATTAATATATAAAATTCATTTAAAATATGAAAAGCCTGATGTTAAGTTTAAAATGTTAGACTTTTAGATTCTAAACATAAATATCTATTTAATGCAAACCTTATTTTATTACTTAAAAGTACGCCTTTTGAAGAAAAACTCAATTGAAAATGTATCCCTCCCCCTTTTAAGCAGAAAAACTATCGATGTATAATTTTTTCTTTTATAATATAATAGCCAATTAGATAATTATCGAAATGAGTAAAAAAGAAATCTCCAGAAAATTAATTATTTATTAAAAGCAATTGGTAATTTGCTTGACGCATTTTTAACTGGGTACATAATACCTTTTGGTTTGTATCAAACTAAGCTTAATGAATGACTCTTTTTACCCTCGCGCATATTGCAATGACTAGCAAACTAGTTTTTGCAGTTTGATTGTAATTTGCAAATACGTTACCAAAATATTGCACAACTTTTGACTCGCACTAGTTACGGTTAGCGTAACGGTTATCGTCTGTGGAAAAAAAAAAGAAGAAACAATGCAGTTTGGCAATGATAGTGTCGCAAGAGTTGCTGGATAGCACTGAAGTCCAGCATCACACCACCTTAGCGACTCCAGCTCCGGGTTAGATTTCGGGGTTTACACCTTCATTTTTTTTTAATACATATAGACTATCTACCATATTAAGACAATGCTAAAAAAATGTAACGTCACACCTTCAAGCGTGGTAGATCTAGCCTCCAACAGACAGGATTGGCGAGACGCCTGCCGCTCAATATCGAGATAATCAGGACTGTAGAGCGGCGACGTCTTCGTCGTCATGAACAACTAAATGTAGATGGAAATTTCCCTTGCAATGTGTGTGACCGCATCTGCAAGTCCAGAATTGGACTAATGAGCTACCATTGGGTCCATAAATAATTATATAGAGTGACGTCATCGTCATCTGCGTCGGATTTCCAAAAGAAAGAAAAAGAAAGAAAGATAGACTATCTCTATCGTCTGAAAGATAGAGTATACCGTACCAAATCTCGGACCATGCTGCAATTGAAGTCCAAGATATATGAAGATTTGATTTGTTTGGTTTGCTTGTTTGTTTTACGGCATACTAACCCTTTTCAGGCCATTTAAATACTCATCTCATAAATACACTTACAAACAGTTCCAAGTTATCTTTAAATGGAATTATCCAGACTCACCTATATCTGTTCTCGGATTACCAGGGCCTGTCTCCGAGGATGGCACGCACAGATACAGGCATTTGTACTTTTGGCATTAAGCTTTTATTTTAGAATTTATAACTTATTAAAGCAACTTCTAAAACCATAAGTTCTTCTTAGATTGGACTGTCCACTTTTAAGAGGCACCCAGTTTGGGTGTTTTTCACTGAAAGAAAACGTAATCTTTTTGGAAATTTTTGTGGAAAAATGTGTTTTAGAAACCGTCAAGGCTTATAAAACAAACTTTTACCCAAAGAAAATTCCCAGAAAACCTCCTGCGTCTTAAAGGTCAATGGTTATATATATATATATATATATATATATATATATATATATATATATGAAAGAACAAAAGAATCCCGCCTGTCAGTCTGGCAGTTCAGGATTCGAATCACACACAGAGCAGTCTCCTGTCTATAACTCTGGTGATGAGGCATAATATGCCGAAATGTACATACAGAGATTGACTTTACATTTAAACAGATATGCTCGCCTAATTCATTAATTATCAACTAATTAATTTCAATTAGGCATGACTTCAATTAAGCACTTATTCTCCCATATATATATATATATATATATATATATATATATATATATATAGAGAGAGAGAGAGAGAGAGAGAGAGAGGGGAGAGAGAGGGGGGAGAGAACGGAGAGGGGGTGAGAGACGGAAAATATACAGATTAAGAAGCAGAGAGAAAAAGATGAAAAAGAGTAAAAAGAAAGAGAGAGAGAGAGAAGAGAGAGAAGAGAGAGAGAGAGAGAGAGAGAGAGAGAGAGGAGAGAGAGAGAAGAAAAAGCTGAGAAAAAATTCTATTAATAAGGTACGTTGAACTTTCACATTTAAAAAATATCAAATTGTCAAAATCACCGTTTTTGCAAAATTTAGCTAAGAAATTGGTTTAGAAATTTTTATCAATTTTAATAATTAAATAGAAAAATGTTGTCATTTTAAACGAATTCAAATTAAAAATATGCCCCCCCCATCACAACCGACACTCTGATATGCTACTTTTTACCTAATAATTAAGCTGTAACAGTGATAATACTTTAAAAGATTGAAATATATTTCCTCAAACCAAGCCAAAGTTTTGAAGAAAATATTTTATGTGGTCATTATTGTTAATTTGCAACGTTTGCGAAACGTTACAGTTCCAAAATCGACCTAACCTAATGTACAACAGCAGCAATGGCCGATAAAAAGTGGCCTATTGTCGGTATCAGCAGGAAAACGAGGGAGTTTATACTCTTTTCCCTAGTGCCAGACAAATAAAATTGCTTTTGCGGCTGAGGTAGGGTGCCACACCTACCTTTACCTCACAGATCCAAGCTGAGCTACCCATGCGCTGGGTTAGCGAGGCCCTGTATCGAAACTGTTGGTTCCAAGGCGGGTGCTCAATCAACTGAGAGAAATTGTTCTATCAGTCAATCTATTGGTCTATCTAGGCGAATACACATTCTTTCCTT
>CM042173.1:62728331-62733331 GCA_023376005.1 Doryteuthis pealeii
AAAAGGGAAAAAACAATAGAAGTAACGTAAAGAAAAAAAGAAAAAGAAGAAAGAAAAGAAAGAAAAAAGAAAGAAGAAAAGAAGAAAGGAAAAAAGGAAAAGACATAAAGAAGTAACGTAGAAAGAAAGAAAAAAGAAGAAAGAAAAAAGAAAAGAACGAAAGAAGAAAGAAGAAAAGAGAAAAGAAAGAAGAAGAAAAGAAAGAAAGGAAAAGGGGAAAAGACACAATAAAAGTAACGTAAAGTAAAAAGAAAGAAAAAGAAAAAGAAAAGAACGAAAGAAAGAAAGAAGAAAGAAGAAAGAAGAAGAAAAGAAAGAAATGAAGAAGGGAAAAGACATAATAGAAGTAACGTAAAGAAGAAGAGAAAAGAAGAAAGAAAAAAAAGAACGAAAAAGAAGAAGAAAAGAAAGAATAAAAGAAAGAAGAAGAAGAAAGGAAGGAAGAAGGGAAAAGATACAATAAGTAACGTAGAAAATAAAAAAGAAAAAGAAAAAAAAGAACGAAAGAATGAAAGAAGAAAAGAAAGAAAGAAAGAAAGAAGAAAAGAAAGAAAGGAAAGGGGAAAAGACACAATAAAGTAACGTAAAGTAAAAAGAAAGAAAAAGAAAAAGAAAAGAACGAAAGAAAGAAAGAAGAAAAAGAAGAAATGAAGAAGGGAAAAGACATAATAGAAGTAACGTAAAGAAGAAAGAAAAAGAAAGAAGAAAAAAGAAGAAGAAAAGAAAGAAAGAAAGAAAGAAAGAAGAAAAGAAAGGAAGGAAGAAGGGAAAAGATACAATAAAGTAACGTAGAGAAAAAGAAAGAAAAAGAAAAAGAAAAGAACGAAAGAAAGAAGAAGAAAAGAAAGAAAGAAAGAAAGAAGAAGAAAGAAAGGAAAAAGGGAAAAGACATAAGAGAAGTAACGTAAAGAAGAAAGAAAGAAAAAGAAAAGAAAAGAACGAAAGAAAGAAAAAGAAAAGAAAGAAAGAAGTGAAAAAGAGAAAAAGGGATAGTAAGATAAGAAGAAAAGAAAAAGAAAGAAGAAAGAGAAAGAAAGGAAGAAGAAAAAGACACAATAGAAGTAACGTAAAGAAGAAAGAAAAAGAAAAAGAAAAAGAAAAGAACGAAAGAAAGAAAGAAGAAAAGAAAGAAAGAAAATGAAAAAGAGAAAAAGGGATAGTAAGAGGATGAAAATGTGGGAGGGAAGTGTTAATTAGTGATAAAAATATTGCAAAGAAAATGTTGGTCGGTGATTAGCAAGTTAGAAAATCTCGAGTGAATAATGAAGAAACTAGTTTGTTGGGAAAGCTGATATGTCGTTACCGGTGCAGCACAAGGGTTGACCTACAACCCCCCGACCCCCCGACTACCATCCCTCCCCATGTACTCATCCACATCCATCCAGGAGGATGTCAATGTCACTTTACTGCAGACGAAGAGGCTGACACGAGAAACGACCCGAGAGACTAGGGAAATTGATGGATGGAGATTGGCAACATATCGATATATAGGAGGACATATAAAGGCTAATACAGATAGATAATAAATAGATAGGTACAGGCTTGGATATATATATATATATATATATATATATAATATATATATATGTGGGAGAGAAAGAGAGAGAGAGAGAGAGAGATTTGGTCTGAAGGTCGCATAGACGAGACAAGTGTTGATCCCATGTCAAGACTACCTTAACTAAAATGTAAACGTTCTATCAATGATAGAGCGTTAATATTCTCCAAGGTAGGATGTGACACTAGGTCGCAAGTTTGGGACATCCTGCAGGATAAACTCGCTTTTCAGTAGCATGGATTGCGAGACTATATATATATATATATATATATATATATATATATATATATATATATATATAAGTTAAAAGAAAGGAAATGAATCCGACACTATGAGTATATATAAAAAGATATGAAAACACCACAAAATGCTGTTAAAGTGAAAACATTTTATAACATCGCTGATATTGAACAATATTTCGATTTTATGAAAATCATCATCAGAGCTTGTTTATACTCCGTGTTGTTAAAAGCGGAGACAAAAGTCATATGAGAGATAATTTATTATGACTTTTGTCTCCGCTCATTAGGCTATTAGGCCTCATGATAGCTCTGCTGATGAGGCCTAATAGGCCGAAATGTACATACAGAGATTAATTTTTCTCGATTTGTTTAGCCTTACATTTGAATAGTTATTCCCACCTAATTAATTAATTATTAATTAATTAACTTTCAAAATTAGGTACGACTTCAATTAAGCACATATTCTCCCAAAAATATGAGTCAGACACTATCTAGCTAGGCTTCACCCGAATGGTACTTCAGGATAATTCTGAGAGAGGGAGGTTGATACAAACGTCTTTTATTATGACAAGGGTATATGATGAGGTAAAAATATAAGTTAAAATTCGTAAAAATGTTGTCTTTTAATTTTTTTTTATTGGCTAACCTCCGTTTGGTTATTTCTCATTTGTTAGGTTACAACAATCTTTTACTTATTTTCTGCTCTTTTTCTCATTCTCTCTCTCCCTCTCTCTCTCTCTCTCTCTCTCTCTGCAATTCCTTTTTTTTTTGGCATCATCCCTGCAGACTCCAGGGAAGAAAAGATATTCAGCAGTATCTTTGCACATCTGCAGAAAATCTTCAGATTGATTTAGCACTACGGACCGAGAGTTATAATTTGGTTCGATACGCACTGGTGACATTCTTTTGTGTGGAGTCCTTAAATGCATATTCGATCACACACAGATACACACACACACACACACACACACACACACACACACACACACACACACACAAAGAAAACACACCTACACCCACCTTGCAATTTTTATATACGCAGATCATCTGAAAAAAACAAAAAAAACAACATATATCCTATATACCATGTGAGATGAATACTTTTTCCTTAAAAATCGCTTATTTGAAAAATAAGTCATCTCTGATTTTTTTTTTCATCATCTATTTTTTAATATTGGAGAATTGAAAATAAAGTGCTCGATTACGGGTGTAAGAGCTGTATCTATTTATTATAGAGTACAATACATTCAAGGTGCGATTGTTACCATTGGTTTCAAAGTATCGTGTTAGCCACAATATATATATAGGGTTAGCTCAGTCGGTAGAGCGTTCGGCTAGAAACCACAAGGTTCCTAGTTCGATACCGGTCCTCGCCAACTCAGCGTATGAGTAGCACAGGGATCTGTCCGGTAAAGTAAGGAGCTGATGGTAGGTGTGGCGCTCCACCTCAGATGCTAAAACAATCTCCTTGGTCTAGCGATATTGAAAAGGGGATAGACTCCCTCGATGACTGGCTGATACCGACTTTAGGCCGCCCCGATGACTTTACTTTTATTATATATATATAATATATATATATATATATATATAATATATATTGTGGAAAAATTTTTTCTGAAAACATAATACATTTTGCGGACCTTCTTTTTTTTAATAAAATATTGAATTTTCTCCCGCTGGAACCAGAACAACATTTTATATATATATGTATATGTAAAAATCTATTCACCATCTCTCTCCCCCACCTCTCTCTCTCTCTCTCTCTCTCTCTCTCTCTCTATATATATATATATATATATATATATATATATATATATATATATATCAGTCTATATCTATCTATCAGTGTGTTCGTATCTATCTATGTATCTATCTATCTATCAATCGGTGTGTTCATATATATCTATCTATTTCTCTTTCTATCCCCCTCTCTCTCTCTCTCTCTCTCTCTCTCTGTCTCTCTGTCTCTCTCTCTCTCTATATATATATATATATATATATACCGGTCTCTACATATCTATCTATCAAATTGTATTTGTATGTATGTATGTATGTATGTATCTATCTATCTATCTATCTATTCACTTTTTCCCCTTTAACACACATTTTATATATTCTACACCCCCTCTCCTGATTTTTCTACACCCCCTCAGTATTCTCTTTTCTCAACCCACTCCAATCTTTTTTTTTATTTTAATTCTGTTTCCACTTTTGGACTAAATTTCAAAATTTCTCTCATTTGTTTTATTTCCTCTCATAATTTATTTACTTCGTTCTTTTATTTATTTATTTATTTATTCCGCCATATTACATTCCCCCCTCCCTTTTTTTCATTTCTTTATCAACTCAATCCTCGATTATTCTTATCTCATTTCCATTCTTATCAGTATATTTGTACATCTGTGACTAAAGTCGACTTGGCTTTCTTTTTATTTTTCCATTATTTTTCGAGACATTTCATATTTATTGTTTTATTGCTTTTTTTAAAATTTGTTTTATCTTGTTTTTGTTTCTCATGTTTTTATTTATTTATTTATTTATTTATTTATTTAATGCATTGATTAGTTTTCAATATTTCTTCTTTATTTTCTTTTGTTTTTTTTTTTTAAATTCTTTTCTATATTTGAACGTTTCTTTCTTTTTTCCTTTTCTTTTATTTCCTTCTTTCTTTTCTTTTTTCCAGACGTTTCTCTTTTCTCTTCTTTCGTTATTTTCTTTTTATTCGTTCTTTTCTTTTTCATTATTTTCTTTCTTTGTCTTTTCTTTTCTCTTTTTTCTTCCTTTTTGATTTCATCATTCCTGTTCTTTTTTTTATTCATTTAAAAAAATTTTCTTTTGTTAGAAATTTCCTTTCTTTTCCTTCCCTTATTACCTTTTTTTTAATCTTTTCTTTTGTTAGAAATTTCCTTTCTTTTTCCTTCTTTTTATTTACTTATTTCCTTAATTTTTTTTCGTTCGTTCCTCTTTTCTTCTTCTATTCTTTTTTTTCTTTCTTTGTATTTTCTTTTCTTTTTGTGCAATTTTTCTTTTTTATTCCTTTTTGGTTTCATTGTTCCTCTTTTTTTTCTTTATTCATTTAAAAAAAAAACTTTTCTTTTTTTAGAAATTTCCTTTCTTTTTCCTTCCCTTTTTCTTTCTTTCTTTTTTTTTTTTTTTTTTCGTTCGTTCCTATTTTCTCTTCTTTCGTTCTTTTTTCTTAATTA
>CM042173.1:62738331-62750831 GCA_023376005.1 Doryteuthis pealeii
TGTGGGTGTGTGTGTGTGTGTCTGTGTGTTTGTGTGTTTGTGTATGTATGGGTGTGTTTGTATATATATATATATAGGTATATATATATATGTGTATATGAGAGTAAGTAAATAAACAATGTGTTTATTTGATATGGCTTTTAGCCGACAATATTTGGAGGATATGTACTTAATTGAAGTCATACCTAATTTTGAAAATTAATTAGTTAATAATTAATGAATTTAGGCGGGCATATATGTTCAAATGTAAGGCTAAACAAATCGAGAAAATGTCAATCCCTGAATGTACATTTCGACCTATTAGGTCTCATCATATAACCTTGCTGATGAGACCTAATAGGTCGAAATGTACATTCAGGGATTGACATTTTCTCGATTTGTTTAGCCTTACATTTGAACATATATGACCGCCTAAATCCATTAATTATTAACTAATTAATTTTCAAAATTAGGTATGACTTCAATTAAGCACATATCCTCCAAATATGTGTATATATATATATATATATATATATATTGTTTTACATGTATATATGTATATATATGAATAGATATATTCATATATTTTATTACAGTTAATTCACGCTGAAACTAAGCTCGGTCTGAGGTGTAGGTGTCTTGTTGAACGACCACCACTAGTATGGCATTTGCTGGTTCACAGGAGAACGTCGCCTTACGAGTTCATATTTACTTCTTAGGAGTGTCCAACATTTCTTGTCCGTCTTACTCGGATGGTTTTGTGGTGGATAGGGCAGGTGGCGTAAAGTGCTTTCTTGTGGAGTGCTGTTTTCACGATTTGTTCAAGACTGCACGCAACATCTTTGTGCAGCTCCAATCCAGGCGCTTCGTCAAGTCCAAGTGGAGCAGCATAAGTAGTACTGATATCACCACGGACTGGAAGAATTGTCGCTTTAACTTGTCTGTGAGATCTGATTTCCATATATATTTACAACCCTCCGACGAGCGGATGGCGAAACAAGTCAATTTACTTAAGCAGCAGTTTTCGCTTTTCCTGACGGTTGCCTAACCAAGTTAAAGAGTCATCTGCCCTGCTATTTATCCATAGTGGAGGGGAGTAGGATTCATACTTTCCCAAGGGTATTAGCGCTATGTGAAATGCGAACAGCTTCGTCCAGGATTTGAACTCCGTTGACGAGTCCATTTCCTATGACTCTAACCATTAGACCATGCTCCTCATTAACGGACAATCTCTTTATAGCCAACGACTCGAAGGGAACATGGTCGGCAAATAAGAATAAGAAAAAAGTAAACATTTACACAATAGCACGAATAAAATTCTATAAAAAGAAGAGAGAGAAAGAAAGAGAAAGAAAAATTAATGATAGAAGGCAACACGATAATCTATATATTAATACGCTTGTTCCTTAATCTTCTGACGTTATCATCTTGCAAACCTCTGATTAAAATGAGACCGTCCAAGATAAATTGAACAATAAAATCTTGATTATTGTGGTGTTGCTTATCTGTCAAATTCTTATTCTTAACTCCTTACCTGATGTCGTAGTCTAGACCGGTCACACCACACACAACACACACACACACAACACACAACACACATTATACATATATATATTTCAAGCAATATAAATAATAATTTCTTTCAACAATGCTTCTATAAAAAACAACATGCAAAAATATCTATTCACTTCGCCGAAGAGCTTACGGCGGTTTGTTTACTACTCAATAAACGTCCATTACCTACTATGGTAGAGGGTGTAGTATCATTGACAGGCTAATTTCGCAGGGATTGTTCGCTATGTACCGGGCGGCCGAACGGATATGGTCTCTGACTATGCCTGTAAAGTCCCGGTTTCGATTCCTGTCGGAGGGGAGTCGTTAGTATACATCGCTGAAGAAACTTATAAAGTCGAAACCAGTCTGTACGGTGTTTCTGCATAGCGAGCCATCCTTTGCCGGGATTCACTTGTCAAGATTTTCTATAATCATCGAATTTATGGATGCGTACATGCTTATAATTGCCTTCAAGCAAAATATAAATAATATAAATAATAATAATATATAATAATAATATATATATATAATATATATATATGTATATGAATATAAACGTCCGAATATACACACGTCCGAGGGGTATAAGAAGCTCCCCCAAACCACATCCGGGCTTTCCCAAGCACAAGAATCTGCAATCGGTGGCCACTTGTAGTTCAAATAGCTGTAAAACAAACTAGCGATCAGCAATTTTCTATTCTACACAAGGTAGGCAAGTCACATCTCAATGTCCTCGAGACAGTCTCCTTTTTTTTATGCCCGTCCTTGTGTAGACAAAGACATTTTAAGCACTCCCTGGTAATTTTTGCTGGGATATTATTTGCTGAGGTGGGATTACCTGGAGGTATTTACCAATTTTTTTTTTCTTCATGTTACCCCACCATTTGTTGATTGAATCTCTCTTTTTACCCATTTGATTTACATTGTGACTTTAAACGATCTGCGGTCGTTACTTTTGACAAAGCACCGGTCGAAAGGGCTCTTAAGTTTCTTTTTCTTTTTTTTTTTCGAAAAATAAAATTTTGCTGATCAATAAGGTATGTCGTATCAAAGTAACGTAATTTATATGTTTAAATGCCAATGTAATTGGTATACATTGGGCGTACATCCAAAGACTCGAAATTAGAATGAAGCAGCACGTCCCTCGATACTTCGCAATGCCGTCGCAAACAATACATCCGGGTTATCCAAGCATTTGACTCAGCTATCGCTGAGTACCTTTCTATAAATGCTTGTTTGTCTGATTACACAGATGAGTGCTTCTCCTTCTGCAGAGAGCTAGGTCTAAACAACATCTAGCAGTCCTTGAGGCTGTTAGTATTTCTGTTCTTAGACCTACTCTGTGCAGACAAACACCGAACACTCATTTTATTTGTTGGGAGGCATAACATAACCCTGGTTTAACTATAGGGCACACACACATACCCTCTTTTCCCATTATTTTTTATTTTTTATTTTTTTCCCCACTCTCTGGTTTACCGCATTTGTTCTTAACAAATTCTTTACATTTCTGACTTTTAATTGTCAACCGGAGTAAATACTTGAAAAAAGTACCGGTCGAAAAGGCCTTCGTATCCCTTTATTTTATATTTTATTTCCTATATATATATTATATATATATATATATATATATATATATATATAATAAATATATATATATATAATTTTATATTATTCATAATATATATATATATATATATTATTATATATATATATATATATATATATATTATGAAATAAAATATAAAATAAGGGGATCAAACGAATTTAATTAAAAGAAGTTTTTCTCTGAAAATTGGACTCGCCACTTCTAATACATTTCTTGCCCGGATTATGGTGGCTTGTCAAACAGTTAGAATTTTTTAAAAACCTTCTAAAAACAATTCTATCACAACAAATTTTCTCTTGACAATGACCTGAGGTCGAAACTAGTTGAGAAAAATAAACAACATAAAAGAAATATTCCCGTATGTCTTATCACTTATTCATATATATATATATATATATATATATATATATATATATATATATATATACACTATAAAATTTTATTTTCGGGTTGAATATTTAAAGATACATATCTCCTTTGAGGAGATAAATATGATTTATTCCGTTTTGCAAAAAATGAATAAATAAATAAATAAATAGATAAATAAAAAAAAAAATGTAAATAAAAAATTAAAAAAATATTGAAAAATTGGAACAACTGCTTTTTAGGATATTTTTCATAAGATTTTATTAAAAAGGACGACTTACCACATTAGACCTGACAGCCGGGCTGTAGAAAAACTCCGACTGCACCTCACAGAGAGTAAGACACACAGACACACACATATACGCACAGTAGAGCAGGCTGAATTTTTCACTTTCTTTAAAATATCAAATTCATTCAAACAGTGAAATTTGTATGTTGGTATAATGAATACTGGTACGAAAAACTAGATCTCTTACTTGCACAATTATTTGAGGAAATAGTATCAGAGATCGTCTGTTAAAATGCACAAAAAAAACCTAATTTTCGTAACCTTTGACCCAGTAATTGGTTAGAAAATTTAGTAATTCCAATATTAAAAACAGAAATTTATCTAGTATTATTTGCGTTATTCGGACTATTGTCATCATCTTATTGTTATCTGTACAACGTTTCGGCGATATGCCCCCCGGCCTTCTTCAGGTATTTCATGTCGCGACCTTCTCGGACTCGGAACCTTCTCGGACTCGGAACTTCTTTCGGACTCGGAAATTTCTTTCGGACTCGGGAATTTCTTGTCGCAATCGGGACCTTCCAATTGGACACATGGCCTAGTGGATAAGGTAGTTAGTTTAAGACAGTTCTAAGTGACAGTTATCTCTAGATTGTAGGTTCAATCCTGATCAAGGCAGAAGTAACATAGATTAATAATTAACACAGCTTAACGCCCCTACCCCAGCTATGGTTAGCGGAATGAGAAAAGGATACGCCCCCCCCCCCGTGGACTGAATAAAAGGTTAGTTTCAAAGTTCCGTGATGGCTCCCGATTACGACAAGATGGTTCCCGATTACGACAAGAAATTTCCCGAGTTCGAAAAGAAGGTTCCCGAGTCCAAGAAGGTTCCTGAATCCGACATGAAATACCTGAAGAAGGCCGAACTGCATATCGGCCGAAACGTTGTACAGATAACAATGAAGATGAGGACAATAGACCGAAATAACGCAGATAATACTAATCATCAAGCCTCATCTCAAACATTCAGAGATATAGTGATTTATTTTACTAAGCTGAAACGAATAAGATATATATATATATATATATATATATATATATATATATATATATATATATATATATATATATATATATATTTAAGATATAACTAGTATTAAAATTGAAAATATCCCATCATCACCGACACCTCCGATATACTGCTTTTTACCTCATTAATTAAGTTGTAACACGAATGGTTGTTTGTTTATTGATTTTAACGGCATCTCAACCCGTCTGGGGTTATGTCATGCCTAACGGTTAGGAAGTGATACATATCGTGTATATATATTTATACTTTTTAGTAATTGGTTTTAAAAATGTGTTAGCATTAATACGGATGACATTTTAAAAGATTGAAATCGATTCAATCAAAATGAAAGTAAAGTTTTGAAGAAAAATATTTTGTGGGATTATTTTTTATGTTAATTTGCAACTTTCGCTACTTGAGAGATGATACAGTTCCAAAATCGACCTACCCTAACGCACAGCCACATATTTCCTAGTTTAAGCAGGATTCCTAAAGATTGATTGATTTAACATGTCAATACGTCTTGGGTTATTTGATACCTAGAGGTTAGAGAATCGTGTTCATTGTACGTTCATATCTATCTTTTTGGTTTAGTTGTGTCTTTAATGTTTTTGTTTTTTTACACCCAGTCCGATCGAATACAAATAACTTTTAAACAGATCGATTTATATAACTTTGATTTTCCGGACTGTTGTCCTCATCTTTATTGAGGTATGCAAAATCACAAAGTGTCGGCCGCTTTATCCTCTGGCCTTCTTCAGGTGTTTCCTGTGTATCCGAGCATAGCAATAACCCAACCGGGGAAATCATTTTAAATATTTTGGCTATTTATCAAACAAGGCCTCAAAGAACTTTTGAAGATTTTATTCAAATAATAACGAAGAAGGATACAGCAGCCGAAACGTTGTGATTTTACATACCACAATAAAGATGAGGACAACAGTCCGAAAAATCGAAATTAAATTCATACAAATAAGATTGATTTGCCCAAACAACTTTTAAACAAATCTATTTGACTCTTAAATGAGACCTAACGACTACATTCACTCCGGATAATGGCAATAGTGTGGTACTGCAGATTCTCCAGACAAATAGATGTGTGCCTTGTGGTCAGGGTAATGTTTGTTGCGTTATAAGTGTTACATAATTATTGGATCCCTAATACTTATATAAGGTAGGGTAGAAACATAATGGCGATTAGTGCAGCTGATGGCCTTGAGAGTGAGTGACGGCGCTTGACCTCACTCTCACCTTGCCTTCCAGGGATAAATCGTGAGAACCGGAAGGCATGGAAGACCCTGTCTTCCGGTTTAAGGATAGTAAGTTTAAGTCAGCAAGTAGGAGCCGAGCTCGTAGGATGTGCGCAGATGTCTGGTTTGGGGATTTACAAATAAAGTAACATAAAAGTAAGTCTTGTGTTTACTACCTAAACACTAACAATGACACAGGGCTTCTGATAAGGAGAAATCCCTAACAGAAACCAGACCCGAAGTCCCCAAGAAAGTCCAGACCTTAGAAGATTCCAGACCAAGACCAAGATGTTAGAAGATAGAACCAAAGCCGGCCAGAAGAAAAGACGACTAGAAGTAAGAAGTAAGAAAGGGTATACAACATAAGCGTCGGGCTGCTATGTCAGAGGACTATTCGGAATGTGGATGGTGAGATACGCAAAGCAGGGACCAACCCTTAATCCTCAGTTCTTCTGTAGATTTCTTCTTTTCCTGAAAAGCAAGCAGACTCTCAACTCCTTTTTTCTAGATAAAAAAAGATTTGGCTGAATGCAAAAGCAAGAATTGTCAGCTTTACTGATAAATTTATTTCGTTCGGGGAGTTTGGAACAGGAGAGAGAACAATTGGTTGTCACATCGGCCCTTAAGATTTTTTCGGCAACAGCAAACATTACTCTCAACTGGCGTTAAGGTCAAAACAGACTACTTATTTGCCTCTCAAAAACTCTCTGTGAATCAAGATGCAATCCCCTTTATATATACTAGCAAAATAAAAAAACGCACTCCGGGCGATGTAAAAATAGATTTTTGAAACATATTGCCTTCACCATCAGATAAGGTTTAACATCATACCAAAGACACTAATAATCCCAGGCACCGCCTTCTACTACATATATTATAAAAAGCGTTGGGAGTTAGCCTTCATGACAATAGGGTTGTGACGGTCTCATTTTTAACCAGATGGTATTCAAGATGACAACGGTTATATTTTTAAGGAACACAAGTATTATTATATAGACTAGTAAGAAATAAAATAACACACTCCGGGCGATGTAAAAATAGATTTTTGAAACAATATTGCTTGTGGGGTGGGAGTTAAAATTTCAATGTCAGCGAGTTTGTACCCTAAGTAAATAAAATCATCAAATTTATTAAAGGATTAAAAAATAAAACAATTTGAAATGTAAACTTTAAATATGTATTAAAATAAAACAAACTATATATAGATATATAATACCAGTCATGTATTTATTAAAACTTGTTTTAAAAAACAATGAGGACTGTCTGAGTGTATTTATTCTATGTTATGACGATTTTGAGTAATGTGACGTAGGCAGTGACGTAGTGTTTGTTACAGACAAAAACCGGAAGCGAATCTCCATTATTAATACAGATTCAAAAAAAGTAATTAATAAAACCATTAATCCTAATTCTGTTTTTTTCTAGAACATTTCAAAACTGATAGATTGTTATTCTACACATTTTATTTAGTGTAGCCTAAAAGGACTTAGATTTTATTTAACCCGACCGTTTCAGCAACTTCAAAGGTCACTCCTTTAAGTATGGCCGCAACTCTATTTGGAATTTTAATCCTGTAGCTTGTCTGTGTGTGGTATTGATTTATTCATTCATTTTGAGTTAGAAAGTCGGATTTCCAGTGTGCTCCCGAGTGGACGAGGGATCTTGAGTTTAACATTATATACGCCCATTTTTAAGGGCACTGATAATTTTCCTAATAAAATGAAGAGACTCCATATATATATATATACGGGTTAAAGGCTTGGCGAACGAAAGTTCATTCCGGTCTCGAACCCGGCCAGAGGTAGCTGTTACGGTAGAGCCACACTGATGAAAGGTGAAACCTCGAAACACGTGTCTGTGGATTACTTATTTATTATATATACTCCCACTTTGGTTGAGTTCTCTGAATAAGGATTTAATTGAAGATTCACCGTTCTGGCGTCTAGCTAACCCTCGCTTTGTTTACAAATGTTTGAGGACTCTAGTGAATTCATTTCCGCTTAGAAATGTAGCGATTAAATATTCTCCTATATTTGACAGCTGCCTCTGACCGCACGGGTATAAAGGCTTGGCGAACGAAAGTTCATTCGGGTCTCGAACCCGGCCAGGGGTAGCTGTTACGGTAAAACCACACTAATGAAAGGTGAAACCTCGAAACACGTGTCTGTGGATCACGTATTTATTATATATATATATATATATATATATATATATATATATATATATATATATATCAGTACTAGTAATAGTGGAAAGGAGTTAAGGGTCTATAACTATTACTAATATTAATATTGCTGTATGTTTTGTATATATTGAGCATTTTTGGATAATTTACTAATGACGTTACAACGGAAAAGTTAAAGTGGCAATTGGATACTATATATATATATATATATATATATATATATATATATATATGTGTGTGTGTGTGTGTGTGTGTGCGTGTGTGTGCACGCGCAAGCATGTGTGTATATCTCTGCATAAACATATACATGTACATACTACTACAACAACCTCTAAATTGACTACAACTACTATATATATATATATATATATATATATATATATATATATATATATATGGATAGTTATTTATATACAAATATGCCATCGTCTACCTACTTCATATTCATATATGGGTGGAGTGTAGGGTTATGGTGCTTTGTGGGTGGGTGTGTTGCAATACATATATAATTTCTCCCTATCAGTTCTCGAAGAAGAAATCACACTTCATATTGATTAATATTTCGATAAAACAAATTCTCTCCTTTTTTTTTTAAATTTCTCTCTCGCGCCAAAATTGGTGTAAAATTTTATGTCAACTTTTTTTTTTCAACGGCCAATATTTTCCGCGGTTCCTCTTTTCGTCGAATTTTCTTTATTTTCCGCCATCTTTTTTTTCTTTCTTTCTTTCTTTCTTTCTTTATTACTTTGCAGTTTATTTATTTATTTGTTTATTTTTTTTAAAACTTCATTCTTTATTTTTTCCTTCTTTTCTTTTTTCTTTTTCTTTTCTTTTTCTTTTTTTTCTTTTTTTGTCCTTTTTTAATAATTCTGTTACTCATTAGCACCAAGTCTTTGGAAATGGTGTGAAGATTCCACATCGAGACATTCTTGGGAGAAAAAGACTCTCTGATCTGTGGACTAAAAGGTGAAAGCAAATATGCCAATATGTTGGTTTATCAGCATCAATCTCAAAGAAAAAGCCGCCATTTGTCATTACTGACAATGGATATAACTCCTCTGTTATCGTGAAGAGTGGAATCTATGATCTGAATCCACTCCCCTCACTTCATGATTGATAATTTGCAGGATGTGGACCGAGTTAAACAGTCCGGATACAGTGCTCTCTTCACATTTGTTCTCTTACATCATTTTCTTATTCATATAAATAGTATTATATCATTTTCTTATTCATAAAAGGTAAAGGTGTCATTACGGTTACCAGCACAAAAAATAGAATCATCAAGCCGAGCCAAACACAATGAAAACGAATTTACCGGACGGTTGACTAGGTCACCAGCATTTGAGTTTTGCCCCAGGGTACTCAAAAATTACTATTTCAGGGCTAGACGGTCGGTCGGAGAGCCCCCCTCCGATCAATTGGCTGGTCACGTCAAGCCCTAGCACCTATATGATTTTCCCAACCCTATTGCTCTTATGGCAAGCCCCAACCCCTTTTTATCATATGGGTGCTAGAAGGCAGTGGCTGAGGGTCTACATGTCCTGGGAATGACGTTAAACTCTGATAGTGAGGTTCCAGTTTTGGAGGTTTGGGGAAGGTGGAGCACCCCTTCATCACCATTGCTCCTTGGTCCACTCTGAACCGGAGTGGTAGTACCTGTTAGGGTCCCATCTATGGGTTAAATAGAAAAATGTGTTTATAAAAAAATTGTATTATCCATTAAGAATTGATTTATTTCAAAACTTTATCGGCATTAAATGATCCACTGAGGTTGATATGCCGTAAAACCAAACCAAACCAAACCAAAACCCTTTTTATAATATATATAGCAAAAGGCGGTGCCTGGGAGTCATAGTGTCTTTGGTATGATGTTAAACCCTATCTGATGGTGAAGTCTGAGTTCTGGAGCCTGGAGTCATAGTGTCTTTGGTATGATGTTAAACCCTATCTGATGGTGAAGTCTGAGTTCTGGAGCCTGTGAGTCATAGTGTCTTTGGTATGATGTTAAACCCTATCTGATGGTGAAGTCTGAGTTCTGGAGCCTGGGAGTCATAGTGTCTTTGTATGATGTTAAACCCTATCTGATGGTGAAGTCTGAGTTCTGGAGCCTGGGAGTCATAGTGTCTTTGGTATGATGTTAAACCCTATCTGATGGGGAAGTCTGAGTTCTGGAGCCTGGGAGTCATAGTGTCTTTGGTATGATGTTAAACCCTATCTGATGGGGAAGTCTGAGTTCTGGAGCCTGGGAGTCATAGTGTCTTTGGTATGATGTTAAACCCTATCTGATGGGAAAGTCTGAGTTCTGGAGCCTGGGAGTCATAGTGTCTTTGGTATGATGTTAAACCCTATCTGATGGGGAAGTCTGAGTTCTGGAGCCTGGGAGTCATAGTGTCTTTGGTATGATGTTAAACCCTATCTGATGGTGAAGTCTGAGTTCTGGAGCCTGGGAGTCATAGTGTCTTTGGTATGATGTTAAACCCTATCTGATGGGGAAGTCTGAGTTCTGGAGCCTGGGAGTCATAGTGTCTTTGGTATGATGTTAAACCCTATCTGATGGTGAAGTCTGAGTTCTGGAGCCTGGGAGTCATAGTGTCTTTGGTATGATGTTAAACCCTATCTGATGGTGAAGTCTGAGTTCTGGAGCCTGGGTGTCATAGTGTCTTTGGTATGATGTTAAACCCTATCTGATGGTGAAGTCTGAGTTCTGGTGCCTGGGAGTCATAGTGTCTTTGGTATGATGTTAAACCCTATCTGATGGTGAAGTCTGAGTTCTGGAGCCTGGGAGTCATAGTGTCTTTGGTATGATGTTAAACCCTATCTGATGGGGAAGTCTGAGTTCTGGAGCCTGGGAGTCATAGTGTCTTTGGTATGATGTTAAACCTATTGATGGTGAAGTCCTGGAGCTGGAGTCTAGTGTCTTTGGTATGATGTTAAACCCTATCTGATGGTGAAGTCTGAGTCTGGAGCCTGTGAGTCCCTATCTGATGAAGTCTGAGTTCTGGAGCCTGGGAGTCATAGTGTCTTTGGTATGATGTTAAACCCTATCTGATGGTGAAGTCTGAGTTCTGGAGCCTGGGAGTCATAGTGTCTTTGGTATGATGTTAAACCCTATCTGATGGTGAAGTCTGAGTTCTGGAGCCTGTGAGTCATAGTGTCTTTGGTATGATGTTAACCCTATCTGATGGTGAAGTCTGAGTTCTGGAGCCTGGGAGTCATAGTGTCTTTGGTATGATGTTAAACCCTATCTGATGGTGAAGTCTGAGTTCTGGAGCCTGGAGTCATAGTGTCTTTTGGTATGATGTTAAACCCTATCTGATGGTGAAGTCTGAGTTCTGGAGCCTGGGAGTCATAGTGTCTTTGGTATGATGTTAAACCCTATCTGATGGTGAAGTCTGAGTTCTGGAGCCTGGGAGTCATAGTGTCTTTGGTATGATGTTAAACCCTATCTGATGGGAAGTCTGAGTTCTGGAGCCTGGGAGTCATAGTGTCTTTGGTATGATGTTAAACCCTATCTGATGGGGAAGTCTGAGTTCTGGAGCCTGGGAGTCATAGTGTCTTTGGTATGATGTTAAACCCTATCTGATGGTGAAGTCTGAGTTCTGGAGCCTGGGAGTCATAGTGTCTTTGGTATGATGTTAAACCCTATCTGATGGTGAAGTCTGAGTTCTGGAGCCTGGGAGTCATAGTGTCTTTGGTATGATGTTAAACCCTATCTGATGGTGAAGTCTGAGTTCTGGAACCTGGGAGTCATAGTGTCTTTGGTATGATGTTAAACCATATCTGATGGTGAAGTCTGAGTTCTGGAGCTCGGGAAATGTGGAGTACCCCTTCATCACTATTGCTCCCAGGTCACCTCTGACCCGGATTGGTAGTACCTGTTAAGGTCCCATATATGAGTTAAATAGAAAAAGATGAGTTTGCAATCGGACCCAGTCACGTTACTCCAAGCCCTAGCACCTATATTATTGTCCAAATCATATTGGCCTTATGGCAAACCCCCCAACCATTTTTATCATATATGTAGTAGAAGGCGGTGGCTAAATGTTTTACTATCCTGGATATGACGTTAAACTGTATTTAATTGTAAAGTTCTAATTGTGAAGCTCTGGGGAGTGTGGAGTACCCCTTCATCGCCATTACTCCCAGGTCCACTTTCACTCGGAGTGGTAGTACCTGCTAGGGTTAAGTAGAGAAAAAAAAGAGCTTAAAAGATGTGTTTAAAAATGCAAATACTCATTCATTTTATCTTAATGAATATG
>CM042173.1:62755831-62780831 GCA_023376005.1 Doryteuthis pealeii
AAACTAGTGCAGATATTCTTGACAATAAGTGTCAATCTGATATCTTGCAAATGGCTAATTCATTCACACCAGCAAAAATGTGTTTTTGAAAATGCGTAATTAACTAACCCTACAAGGGTTGACGTGCCACATAACCAACCAACCAACCAACCAACCAACCAACCAACCCAATCACCTGAGACTGTATGAAAATAAGCACTTCATAAATAAATAACAAAAGGCTAGACGCAAGAAAAAAAATACGAGATCAAATCATAGATGCGATAACTCAATATAGTTATAGATGGGATAGTAATTGAAAATATTAGTAAAAATAAATAAATAAACTAAAAGTAAAATAAAAAAGAACACAACAAAAAACAAACTAGCAGGTATCCTTTACAATTAGACTTCTCAAAATCAATATATAATCAATGATTTTTATGCGTTTATCAAATGATTGGAATGCAGGGTAATCATAAAGTAATCAGGAAGTTTATAACGATTTTTCTTTTCAGTAAAGAATAAAAAAAGAAACTGGAAAAAGTTAGTATACTGAGTGTAATAAGACTGTGGATGATAAAGAAAACGAGAATTATATCATACTAGAAGCGGCTACCCAGCGTCACCTGGTGTATTTACTTTTGAGATTTACAAATGGTGGGCATTTCTAAGTAGAATTTCAATACTATTTCAATGTCTATTTTGATTTTTAAATAGCTTCGAATAATCAGGAAGTTTGCAACGATTTTCTTTTTGGAGAAAATGAGAATTATATCATACTAGACACCTCATGTAGCCTAATGGTTAGCAAGCTAACTTCGCATACCATTGTTAGTGAGTTCGATTCTCACTGGGTGCCCCATACTTCTGGCTTTGTACTACATCTAATCATAAAGTAATCAGGAAGTTTGCAACGATTTTTTTTGCATGTTTGTTTGTTTATTGATTTTAACGGCATATCAACCCGTCTGGATTTATCTCATCCCTAACTGTTAGGATGTAGTATATTTCGTGTATCTATATTTATACTTTTTTAGTAATTTGTTTTAACAATGTGTTAGCACCATTGGGGATCATGTTGTAGGGTTTTGATTAAGTTCATGTCTATATTCTATGAACAATGGGAACATGTATGAAAAAACCTTTTGAGTCATTATTATTAATACTAATTGGCATATCAACCCGTCTGGATTTATGTCGTACCTAACGGTTAGAAAGTAATATATGTCGTGCATTTATATTTATACATTTTAGTAATTGGTTTTAACAATGTGTTAGCACCATTGGGGATTATGTTGTATGGTATTGATTTGTTTCATGTCTATATTCTATGGTATAATTTTATTTCCCTCAAAAAGGACAAATGTCCTCCATGTTGACATTTTC
Organism: Doryteuthis pealeii; assembly: GCA_023376005.1. Classification (NCBI taxonomy): domain Eukaryota; kingdom Metazoa; phylum Mollusca; class Cephalopoda; order Myopsida; family Loliginidae; genus Doryteuthis; species Doryteuthis pealeii. The sequence goes on from CM042173.1 coordinate 62,757,200, forward strand.
AAAGAGATCTTTCGTATTGTTTGCTTCAAAATAACGGTTTCTGATGTGAGCAAAAAACCTGCATTCCATGAATTTAACAGTCAAAGGTGTTTGAGATGTTTCACATTGTAGTTGTTGTTCTTGTTTGAGTATATAGGAGTGTGTTAGTCTTGTATGACCAATGCGTAATCGGGACACAATGACTTATTCCTTTCTAGACTTTTTTTTAAAGTTGGTCTACAGCCTCCCAAAGTGGGTTTGATTAGGAAGAGTTTATTGTGGATATTGTTATTCTAGCATTGTTGCTATTTTGTAAAGAATAAAAAAGAAACTGGAAAAAGTTAGTATACTGAGTGTAATAAGACTGCGGATGATAGAGAAAACGAGAATTATATCATACTAGAAGCGGCTACCCCGCGTCACCTGGTGTATTGATTTTACTTTTGAGATTTACAAATGGTGGACATTTTTAAGTAGAATTTCAATACTATTTCAATGTCTATTTTGATTTTTAAATAGCTTCGAATATAAATCAAATCTTCATAATTTTTGCACAAAAAGCAAGAACCTGTGATATTTAACGTGTATATATATTTATTTTGTCGTTAATTGTTTTGTTTTTTTGGTAGTTTCATCCGGACATACATACACACATACAATTGTCCTTTATATATGTATAGAGACACTAGAAGCGGCTACCCGGCATCGCCTGCGTAAGATAAAGTTAGTCTTCCAGATCCATTATAACTGAATCACGAATTGGATCCTCGCAGGATGCCCAATTAAAACCTGATATAAAAAACGACCTTGCCTGGATCCAGCCTGGTATGACGTAGAGAAAAAGATGCACAGACAATCTGAAAAGAAAAATTAATGTCTCTATTTTAAGATATTGGTTGCAGTAAAAAAATTAAAAACAAATTCATACTGTTACTATTTTTTTAATTATCGTCACTAATATAAATCATTTTTGCACAAAAAGAAAGAAACGTTGATATTTAATGTGTATATATATATATATATATATATTTACTATGTCGTTAATTGTTTTATTTTCCTAGTCTAATCCGGACATCATCATGTCAATGATATCCGTGCTAATTGCGTGCATCATGCACGCAATTAGCACGGATATCATTGACAATCTCTCGCCAACTCTCCCTATCATTCATTGTACCAGAGAGGTCCTCTACGCGCATCCAGTATCCTTGCATAGTTGGTCAATGTAGGCCCTTGGTGGCCGGCCCACACTAGTATGTCCATGTGTTGGCTTCCACAGGAGACCGTCGCTTATGAGCTCGTCCTTGCTTCTCCATCAATGTCCAGCATGCCTTGTCTGTCTCACCCAGATGGTTTGTGAGATAGGGGCAGGTGGCCATAAAGCTGTTTCCTTGTGGGGGACTTTTTTCATGACTTGTTCAAGACCGCACGCAGCATTCTTGCGCAGGTCCCATCTAGCTTATTCTCAAGGCGCTTCGTTAGGGTCCAGGTGGTGCAGCCATACAGCAGTACTGATATAACCACACGCGCCTCCAATTCTAGCTGTATAAATGCTTAGTAGGCAACATAAGGCCGAGAGGCCGATCTCTGATAAAACTGAGTTCATGTATAATAAGTAATTGAGAGTTACTTTCCCTGTTTTATTATTACCTCCCCTTTGTGTAAATCTTTAGCTTTCTAAAAGTATATAAACTCCCAAGAAACCTGCAACTGTATTCTGAGTAGAATAAAGCTTTCTCATGTCCGACTGTGGGTGTTCATTTATTATTACATCTTGTGTTTCAAAAAGAAAGGAGACATCTCCACACTTAACGGTAAGCCTCTAAAATAGAGTATATATATATATATATATATATATATATATATATATATATATATATATCCGTAAATGTCCGATTTTGTAATGCACAGCGGCCGTCTACCACTCACCACCCATGTGTGAATTTCAAGCTAAAGACTTCCAGCGACATCATCCGCTTGTCACCGTCGCTATTTCACACACACACACACACACACACACACACACACACACACACACACACTCATCAATTAACTTATAGCACAGAACTAACATAAAACTTTTAGAGCTATTAAAGTTGTTAACCATTTTTATTACAGTAAATTCAATACATCATAGATGAAAGTAATGCAAACATAAGACAAATCAGAAATCACCAATAACTTAAAATTGGTTGAATTTAAAACTTTTTTTAATAGCATTTTTGGATTCCTTGCAAAAAATGCTTTTATAAATCAATTTTTAGTTGCAGGGAAGCACTCTAACTCATTTTACAGACAAAACTAGATTACAAAAAGTCGTCGTTTTTTGCTAGCCCCACCAAATTTTGAGAGCTAAAAATCGCCAATTTTTGGAATTGGGAGCTCAAATTTTGGGGATCGTCTAATGTTCATATACTCCTCACCTGAAAAAAATTGAATATATTCCACTTTGGCCCTACTAGACGGGTGGTTGGAGAGATCCCCTCAGATAAATCGGCTAGTCACGTCAAGCCCTACCACATATATGATTGCCCCAACCCTATTGCCCTAATGGCAAGCGCCAACCCTTTTTATCATATGGGTGCTAGAAGGCGGTGACTGAGTGTCTCATTATCCTGGGTATGACGGTAAACCCTAACTGATGGTGAGGTTCCAGTTTTGGAGGTGTAAGGAATGTGGAGCACCCCTTCATCAATATTGTTCCTATGTCTTCTCTGACCCGGAGTGGTAGTACCTGTTAGCGCCCCATTTATGTGTTAAATAGAACACAATTTGTTAAAAATAGAACACATATCCTAGATGTCACTGAAAGCGTGCAGTGGGATCCTTCATTTGTGTAAACAAGGGAAGTAGTCTAGAATTTGGTGCAAAATCTGAGAAATTTGAATGTGTTCTTTCTTTATTTCATTCAGTAACCTGCCCTGTCGGCTGGGGCGTTAGAATGCACCGACTGCACCTCTGCAGAGGGGTAAGACTCCCCCAATGGGGCCACCTGTTGGCCGTGGGTGGCGACCCGTGATGCTTAAGGATAGAACCCAGGTGGATGAGCAGTTCATGACATGCAATACTCCACTTTGACCCTATCTTGGGCTAGACGGGGGTCGGAGAGGCCCCCTCCGATCAATCAGCTGGTCACGTCAAGCCCTAGTACCTATATGATTTTCCCAACCCTATTGCCCTTATGGCAAGCCCCAGCTCCTTTTTTATCATATGGGTGCTAGAAGGCGGTGGCTGCGGGTCTACATGTCCTGGGAATGACGTTAAACTCTATCTGATGGTGAGGTTCCAGTTTTGGATGTTTGAGGAATGTGGAGCACACCTTCATCACCATTGCTCCCTGGTCCACTCTGACCCGGAATGGTAGTAACTGTTAGGATCCCATCTATGGGTTAAATAGAAAAATGTATTTATAAAAAAATTGTATTATCCATTAAGAATTGATTAATTTCAAAACTTTATCGGCATTAAATGACCCACTGAGGTTGATATGCCGTAAAACAAAACAAACCAAAACCAAAAAAAAATCATTCAGTAACTTAAAACTAATACTTTCATATTTGAGAGCAGACAGGAATTTTGCTCTGCTATGTGGAGAAAGAGAAGAAACTAAAACAGACTTTGACCAGATCATAGACCAATGTGCATCAGTGAAAACAAAGATGGGATTTTGGAAAGAAAAAAAATCTCGCATTAGCAGTATTTATTAGTCACTCAGTTGCTGATCAACCTGCACTACGATTTGTTTAGACTGGTCTGTTGCTTGTGCTATGCAAAGCACACTCTCTCCTTCAATACAACATAGCCCATACAGGTGCACCGTGTGCCACACATTAGATGTTTGTTTTGATCGCATGTTGTTTTATCACAGAGTTTGACCTCTCCGGGACATCAGGTATATGGCTGGTTACCATATACCTAGTGAGTTTTGGTGTAGTAAATTTTCCTTTTCAGATTGTTTATAAATATATGTATTTCTGAACGCTGTTAGCCGAAGTAAATGGATTGAAATCTACTATATATAAGTCGAAGTAGACAATTATTATCATTATTGTTGTTGTTATAGTTATAATTATTATTGTTATAATAATCATATTTATTGTGATAGTTATTATTATTATTGTTATGATAATCATATTTATTGTGATAATTATCATTATCATTATAATCATATTAATTGTTATAGTTATTACTATTATAATGGTTAATATTATTATTACTACTACTACTACTATTCAATCGTGCTATTAATATTTTAAACTGTTTAATGATAAAGTAAACATATGAAATAGCAAAGGTGGTTCACCACTAGAGTAGACTCAGTTCTAATTAGTTATCATCCTTCACACGTTTTTTCCTCATGTTATGTGTGAAATATTAAATAAAATACCCGTAAATATATATCTGTAAATAAATGACTTTTTTGAAAAATGTATGGCCCAGTGTTTGAAATACTCAGGAGCTGATAAAACTCACTGAAGAAGAATTTCAACGAAAATCTCTCTTTGGAGCAATTGCTACACCTTTTACTTACCTCTTCTCGTCTTATCTCATTATAAAATAGATTTTGTTTGTTTTCTAACCTAAGCCGAATTATTTTTGTTCGTTTGCTGTGTTTGCCCAATTCTTTTTTTTTTTGTTTGTTTTATTTTATTTTCTCGATAATTAATCATTCTCCCAAATGAGTTGACGAATCCTGTTACTCTCTCATCAGCTTTTCTGACACCCTTTGCTTATACCAATAGTCGTTGACTTTTTGTCGTACTTGTCACTGTTTTAACGTGACATCTACTCCCCTGACACAATTCACAAGGCATCACTCCGAAAAACAAACAAACAAACAATAAAAATTTAAAATAAGAAACAAAAAAAACAAAAATAAATAAAAACAAAAAAAACAAAAAAACAAAGAGTTTATTTTGAACAAATTTAGCAGCCATCTTACTTGTTGGATTTTCATCATGGCGTTCGAATTGTATGGTATACGCGAAGTGCAGAAAAAAAAAAAAAAAAACAAAAGAAATGCCATCAACCTACTGAAATCAGCGAATAAAAAAATAAGATAAAATTAATGAATTTAGTTTTATTTATTCATTCTTAATTTTGTAAACGTCTACGTATATTTGTTCAATTAAAAATTAATTAGAAATTGAATTTACCAATTATTTCCTTCATTAATTATTTCGTATTTATAGAATGAAATTAGATAGAGTGACTATCTCAGAAGACAAACGTTCTTTCTCAAACAAAAGGGTCATTACTATACAGTGCTACCTTGACATACGAGAACCGCAACATACGTGTTTTCCGAGTTACGACCGATCACTTGGTATGTGAGGTATAAGAGAGCTTCAAATACGCTTATATTCACTAAAGCAATTAAGTTTCAAAATTTATTACACCAAAAATTACCGTATTTAACGGCATATAAGATGCACGGGCATATAAGACGCACCCCCATTTCAGCAAATCAGATTCAGGAAAAAAGTTTTTAGTGGTGGTTGAGCCGTCCATGACATGCAGCGCACCACTTTGGCTCTTACTTGGGCTAGACGGTCAGTTGAACAGGCTCCCTCCCGATCAATCGGCTGGTCACGAGTGATCCCTAGCAATAACTGTATTTGATGGTATATAACACGCACGGGCATATAAGACGCACCCCCATTTCAGCAAATCAGATTCAGGAAAAAGGTTTTTAGTGTATTTAAGTATATATTGTTGAAAACAGTCTAGCTGGGCATTACACAAGCAGAAACAAAGCTGTATAAAAGCAATTTGATAGTACAGGAAAGCAATAAGCATACACAAGTAGGTAATGTACTGTGTAAGCTGGGTTAGTGAGCATCATAGAGAAGATTAGCCTAGGCCTATGGGAGGTCTCAAACTTAACCTACGATGTATAAGACGCAGGGCAATTTTTTGAGCCAAAATTTTGGAAAAAAGTGCGTCCTATATGCTGTCAAATACGGTATGTGATTGTCCTAACCCTAATGCCATTGTATCAACCCCAACCCTTTTTATCATATATATAGATACCAACCTCTTCGTACGAGCAGAATGTGACACAAGGTCAATTTCTTAAGCGGAGTTCAATGTTTGAATTCAGAGTTTTCCTTCTCCTAGACCGGTTGCCTAACCAAGGTTAAAGAGCCAAATACACCAAATTATTTGGTATTTATAGAATGAACTTAGGAATGGTGCCTATCTTAGAAGACAAAAGTTATTTCTCAAACAAAAGGGTTATAACGAGGGTGAGTAAAAAAGTAATGCCATTTTGTTTGGGACAGGTATAATTACTAACACAAGAACATGTATCATACATCAAAATGAAGATGGTCCTCTGTGGATCACATCCCTATTCCTCCACATAGTCACCGTTTCTGTCAATAGTACTGTTCCACCTTGGAATGGGAGCATGTATCCCTGCCGCGTAAAATTATGTGTCAAGAAGTAATGCCATTTTGTTTAGTGTGGGTATAATTACCAACACAGGAACATGTATCATACATCAAAATGAAGCTGGCTCTCTGTTGATCACATCCCTATTTCTCCAGAGTCACCGTTTCTCTCAATAGCACCTTTCCACCTTCGAATGAGAGCATCTATCTCTGCCCCGTAAAATTCTGTTGACTTTTCTTTGATCCATTCCTTCAATACAGATTTCTTTTCCTCGTCACTGGAATAATGTTTGCCTCTCAAACCCTCTTTCATGGGGCCGTAGAAAGGTAAACATTATTCCAGTGACGAGAAAGTGAAATCAATCCGACAGTATTTGGAGAAATGTAACCAAGCACGAAATGTTCTCAAGGATGAATATTTATTCTCGATAGTAATATTGAGGCTATAATGTTTCGATCTTTATGGCCTTTTTCATGACGCGTGGCGCAGTCTTGTGTCGGAGAGTAATAAGTGGTCTTATCATTTAACTACATGAAGTTAGTGGTATCTAAAGAAATTTTTATAACTGATTGGATAAATCTTGAATTATAGAATCATCGACACACACACACACACACACACACACACACATATATATATATATATATATATATAATATATATATATTATATATATACGAATGTTTTAGTTTAAATTTTGTTTGCATTGGAACAATTTTGCTACCATTGGTTTCTTGCTGTGTAGCAGTCTTCAGGTAACGAAAGTGTTTTGAAAATTATGCAAATGATATAAATATGGTCATATATATATATATATATATATATATATATATATATATATATATATATATATATGCAGAAAATAAAAAAAACACGAAATATTCCAAAAGATACTGTCGGATTTATTTCCCAATTCTACTCCCCCCATATATATATATATATATATATATATATATATATACATATATATATATATATATATATATATATATAATATATATATATATATATATACTGTCTACCTGTCTCTATTCATATGCCATTAAAATTAAATTGAGACATAGAAATACACGCGTTTATTATATATATATATATATATATATATATATATATATATATATATATATATTTCCCCCTCTTTGTCTACGTGAAAAACTCCGTCGTTGATGTCACCATTTTTAAAAAATTCTTGTCCTTGTCTTAGGAGACCGACAAATTAAATATTTAGCGAGGCCTAAAAAGATGCAAAAAAACAGTTTGAAAAACCATTTAATGATTTCCTCTCTTTGTCAACAACATGGCAGCCAAGGGAAACGTCTAGTCTCTGTCGCATCTCCGGTTGGACATCTGCGCATGCCCAATATTTTTACCGCCATTTTTTACAATCTCCCGTCTTTCTTTTTTTCATCCTTTCCTTCTTTTCAATTTCGCTTCATATCCACAAGTTTTCTCATATCTCAACCTGTTATTACTGTCCTCGTGATTCTTAATGACGGAATCCTGGTGGCTGAACCGTCCATGACATTCAGCTAACCCGCCTCACTTTGGCTCTTACTTGGGCTAGACGGTCAGTTGGAGATGCTCCCTCCCGATCAATCGGCTGGTCACGAGTGATCCCTAGCACCAACTGTATTTGATGGTATATAAGACGCACGGGCATATAAGACGCACCCCCATTTCAGCAGATCAGATTCAGGAAAGAGGTTTTTAGTGTATTTAAGCATATATTGTTGAAAACAGTCTAGCTGGGCATTACACAAGCAGAAACATAGCTGTATAAAAGCAATTTGATAGTACAGGTAAACAATAAGCATACAGATGTAGGTAAAGTACTGAGTGTAAGCTGGGTTAGTGAGCATCATAGAGAAGTTTAGCCAAGACCTACGGGAAGTCTTAAACTTCACCTACGATGTATAATACGCAGGGTAGGTTTTTGAGCCAGAATTTTGGAAAGAAAATGTGTCCTATATGCTGTCAAATACGGTAAATTTTTCTTTATTTCATGTGAATTCTTTTTAATACAACTAAGGTCTGCATTGAGACACTAACGAGACTCAGAGCAATAATCCGACGGGTAAGACCCAACTTGCCAATCGGCAATGTCCTCCTTCTGCATGAGAATACTCGACCACACACAAGCATCAGGACAAGGGAGAAAATCGCTTCATTCCGGTGGACAACTTTACCGCCTCCTCCATACTCACCAGATTTAATGCCTTCAGACTATAATCTCTTCAGTTCTACGAAAGTAGGTAAACGTAAGCTGGGTTAGTGAGCATCATAGAGAAGATTAGCCTAGACCTACGGGAAGTCTCAAACTTAATATACGATGTATAAGACGCAGGGCAATTTTTTGAGCCAAAATTTTGGAAAAAAAGTGCGCCCTATATGCCGTCAAATACGGTATATGACTGTCCTAACCCTAATGCCATTGTATCAACCCCAACCATTTTTATCATATATATAGACACCAACCCCTTCGTACGAGCAGGATGTGACACAAGGTCAATTTCTTAAGCGGAGTTCAATGTTTTGAATTCAGAGTTTTTCTTCTAGACCGGTTGCCTAACCAAGGTTAAAGAGCCCAGTCTGCCCTACTATTTACCCATAGCTGGAGGGAGTATAGTTGGATTCATACCTTTCCCAAGGGTATTTGCGCTAAGTGAAATGCAATTACCACGTCCAGTGTCCTGCGTTTGACATAAACCGGCTTCGAATGGTGAAGTATCAATTCTGAAACTCTAGGGAATACGGAGTACCTCTTTATCACCATTACTCCCAGGTCCACCCTGGGTGGTAATACCTGTTAGGGTCCCATCTATGGGTTAAATAGATTTTTAAAAATGAGTATTAAAAATGAAAAAAAATTCAATTTAAGAAAAAAATTGAATACCTAACAAGAATGAATAAATCAAAATGTCTTCAGCACAAAATAACCCAGCAAGAGTTGACATGTCGTAAAATACAACTAACTAACCAAAGAGCTAGTTAACTGTTGACATTGAGGAGGATGGGCTCCCCTGGGTTATTTCTAACCAAGACACAATACACAAGTATTTTACCCATTTTTTTCATTTCTTTTTAATCTAATTAAAAAAACAAAACAAAAAAAACCAGTAAGATGATAGGTGTGGTGCTCCACCGCAGACGCAAAAACAATCTTCTTGGTCTAACGGGGATAGACTCCCTCGCTGATGGCTGATACCGACTTTAGGCCACCCCGGCGACTTTACTTTACTTTTTTTTACATAATATATGGTGTAGTTAATTTGCATACTGGTTTTAACAAAACTGGGTTTAATAAATAATTACTTGGCGTTATTTATTTTCAATATTATCATTTCATTCTCCAACATATTAAAATACAGTCCAATGAATGATTTTTATATAGAAACCAATATTTCTGTATCTTTTCTTTCTTTCTTTCTTTCTTTCTTTCTCTCTTTTCTTTTCCTCTTATATTTTTCTTTCTTTCTCTCTTTGTCATTTTATTTCTCGCCTATGCGATTTTGAAACCAAGTGGATATTTTTTTTTTGTTTCTACTTATCTATATATTTATACTCTTATTCCTTAGTCTTCCGACCGTTATCATCTTGCCACACCCTCTTGTTAAAAAAGAGACTGCACAAATCATTCAAGATGAAATGCAAAAATGTAAGTCCTGATTATCTGGTGTTGCTTATCAGCCGAAATCTTATTTCTTATCAGTGTCATTACCTCAGCTAAATAAGGGACCATTCCGTTTTATTATGAAGAAAGAAAGGGAAGAAAAATGACATGCTACACAGAAAAAATATAATAAAAAAGAAAGAAAGAAAGAAAGAGAGTAGGAAAAAGATAGAGAGAAGGGGCGATAACGCTAAACTGTTTCAATCGAACATAATGAAAAGAAGGAAAGAAAGAAAAAAGTGTGTGTGTGTGTGTGTGTGAGAGAGAGAGAGAGAGAGAGAGAGAGAGAGAGAGAGAGAGAGAGAGAGAGAGAGAGAGAGATTACATCAAGATTATTATACTTTTTATAAATTGAACTATTTAGCTGTAGCTCTTAAGTCAACATATTAAACTGTGGTATATCCACAACTCCTGCTAATATACAGGTCCTGCTAGTATATATATATATATATATATATATATATATATAATATATATTCAATAACCCATCCATTCTCTCTCTCTCTCTCTCTCTCTTTCTCTCTCTCTCTTTGTTTTTCTTCTATTTTTGTTTAATCAAATTTCTTCTATTCCCTCACCTTTCTTTTTTCTTTCTTTCTTTCTTTCGTTCGTTCGTTCGTTCGTTCTCTATCTCTCTCTTTCTCTCTTTCTCTTGCTCACTCTCTTTCTGTCTGTCTTTCTCTCTCTTTCTCTTCACTTTATTTCGGATTTTCTTTCGGATTGACTTTGCTTAGTCATGGTCGCCACCCAGTCTTATTGTTTACTCTCTCTTTCATTAACCCGTCCATCTCCCTCTACTCTCTCTTCTCTCTCTCTCTCTCTCTCTCTCTCTTTGTTTTCTTCTATTTTTGTTAATCAATTCTTTCTATTCCCTCACCTTCTCTCTTTCTTTCTTTCTTTCTTTTCTCCTTTTCCCCTCTCCTTTCTCTTCTTTCTCTCTTTCTCTCTCTCTCTCTCTCTTTGACTTTCTCTTTCTTGCATACCCTCTCCCCCTCTTTTTTCCCTCTCTTTCCCCTCTATTTCTCTCTTTCTCTTCTTGTATTCTTNCGATTCCTTGTTTTGTTTTTTCTCTCCTCTTTCGCTCTTTATCTTTAATTTTATTTCTATACCTTTCCGTTCTTCTTTTGAAAACGACAATGCAGTGCCACAATTTCTTAATATTAATATCCATAAAATAACTAAACAACAAACAATTTACAACAACAGTAACACATCCCAAGCATTACACAAAAAATTAACAGCAAACATAAAAATACCGTTTTCCAAATATATAACAACGCATGCCAATTAACGATTAGATTAAATATGTAATCTCCATCGATAATTATGAGAAATAAAATAAATAACAACATTAATAACATAGAAATTCAATTAATAGCAACAATTAAGAAAAACGGCAAAAACTTACAATTAAAGATTGATGATGATATTTGAACATCTACAATGGTCTCCAGTACGGATTTTGCATTGAATCTGTCTCACGACATCCCGCAGGGGGCACTGAGCAGCCCACCGCCATCAGTGTTGCAAATCATCATTATCATCATTCAAGATGAAATGCAAAAATGTAAGTCCTGATTATCTGGTGTTGCTTATATTATGTTTGGGTTTAGGGTGCTTATTTTGATATTATGAGTTTGGTTTGCTCTGATATAGGTTCATTAGTTTTTTACTTATGAAAGAAAAGATAGGAGGAAGAAAGGACACTCTAGACTTATCTCAATCGAAATATAATATATTATCTTCTGGTTAATTTTTCGAAAATTAAAGGAAAGAAAGAAAGAAGAAGAAGAGTTTAGGGAAAAGATATTTAAGGGGGAGAAGCGGGGGAATAACGGCTACAACTGTTTTTCTTAATAGAAACAGACACAGCGAGGTAAAATATTAGATTGAGTTTTTGGGTGTTGGTTGGTGTTGTGGTTTGTGTGTAGCGAGATGAGAGAGAAGAGTGATACGTATATAGAAGAGTGAGGTATATGGAAGGAGAGAGAGATTGAGTTGGTGTAGCTACTAATTTCAAGATATTATTATAATCTAATAATTAATTTGAACTATTTTTAGCTGTTAAACGCTTTCTTATTATAGTCAAACATATTACTGTGGTATACACAGCTTCGTCTGCTAGTAATACAGGCTCCTGAACTCTAGGTATTGGTTTATGAGATATTATTTTGTTTTTAATATATATAATATAGGTTTATTCTGCGATTATATATGCAACTAATTATATTCATTTTATTATGGGCTAGGGGCAGACTTATTTTGCTAAATATTGCGGCGAGGTAATTTATTTAATTTATAATTAGTATTATATTATTTAGATTTTATATTATTTGTAAATTTTGGTTTTATTAATATAATTATCATACCATTGATAATATAACTTTCATTCTTCCTTCTCTTCTGCTCTTCTTCTCTCATATTCTTTTGTTTTTTTCTTATCTATTTTTGGTTTAAATTAAATTTATTTACTCACATAATTCCCTCAACCTTATCTGTTTCTATTTTCTTCTATGATATTTGTTATTTATTTTTGTATTTCTTTCTTTTTCTTTCTGGCATCATCTATCATTGCATGCATCGATCATCATCACTTTTCGGGCTGTCTCTTTTATGTGACGTTCTCCTTATACTGTGTCATTATTACCAGAGGACCTAAGGAAAAACAAAGTGTAATGAACTGAAATGCATTTTTATTTGGCAACAGATTCGGATCTCAACATGTATGATTAATTGATCGGAGGAGCCATAATGGTATAGAAGGTCGTAGGGAAAATGTATACTCGGGTCGGCCCGACGTTCAAATCCCAGACCGTCAACTGTTTGCACTATTTTCATTACTCACGCGTTTATATATACCTTTATGGGAAATGGTATGTCTTTTGCTTCCAACTATACTTCCTCATAGCTTATGTGCTAAATAATAGGAGGACTTAATTTAGTGTCTCTAATACTCTTAGCTATCTAGTCTATCGCCAGTCTAGGATGAATGAAATATCTAGGATTCCAAACTCTACTACTCCGCGTGGTGGTGTTTGTTCACTGATTGAATAGACTCAGTCCTAATTTCACTAGCTTTTTTTAAAGCAATTTTATACAAAACGTGTTGTTTAGTAAGGCAGACAGGGCTCTTCAACCTTGGTAAGGCAACCTGTCTAGCAGAAGGAAAACTCTGAATTCAAAGCTGTTAAACTCCGCTTAAGAAATTGACCTTGTGTCGCATCCTGCTTGTGCGGATGGGTTGGTAAATATATGTATATTATTTTTAGTTTTTCACATCAGCATTAGCTAATGGTATTTCACAGAAGGATGAGTGACAACAAGTCTCATCAGGTCTCCAGGACTCTTCTGAGTATTCTAGCCGATTGCGGCAGGGCAGTAGTCTGATTATAACAATTGGTATCACAGTCACCATTATGTTCCACTGCATTTTAGCTCTCTGACAAGATCTAAATATCAATTATTATTATGGAATTTTTCACACCTGCCTTACTTAGGCGAGACAGGGTCGGAGAGGTCCCAATCCGATCAATCGGCTGGTCATGTCAAGCCCTAGCACCTATATTACTGTCCCAACCCTATTGCCTTTATGGCAAACCCCAACCCTTTTTATTATATGGGTGCAATTATTATTATTATTATTATTATTATTATTATTATTATTATTATTATTATTATTATCAGTATGTGAGTTTTTCACGCCAGCGTTTCTGCTCTTTCACTGGAGTCTGAGTGACAACAAGTCTCCTCGGGTCTCTGGGACTCTTCTGAGTATTCTAGCTGATTTCAGCTATGTTGTTTTCTGGATGGTCTCAATTCTGCCTCGGATTTCCAGTCCCTCCAGTCTTTTATTATTATTATTATTATTATTATTATTATTATTATTATTATTATTATTATTATTATTATTATTATTATTATCATCAACATGTATACTAGCAGGAATATTCGACGTCCAGGAGTAAATATTTAAGTTTTAATATAATGAGATAAATCAAATAAGAAAGACTAACGAAATTAAATAAGAACGCATATAAAAAGATTACACTCATTTTGATAATAATTTTGACTGGTTTCTATTTAAAATCATTCATAGGATTGATATTATTACATTGGAAAATAACACAATTATATTAGAGATCAATAACATAAAGTGATTATCTACTAAACCCGGTTTTGTTAAAACCAGTGTGCAAATTAACCACACCATATATTATGTAAAGCCTTATTTCTTAGTGATATATAAGACACATTAAAGGACTTTAAACGCACTAATATCATGGGCTGTTTTGAGACAAAATCTAACAATAGAAACATAGCTTTTAAATAAGATCTATTCTATGTATTTTTCATATTAATGATTTTGATTATAAATTAAATACTCATTGATTGACTTATGCAATTCCTGAGGGCATTGTGACGTAATCAGTGACATAGTTTCGGTTACAGACAGACTGACACCGAATCTCTATTATAATAAGATGGTCGAATGCAAGTGAATGTAACTATACCAATTAAATCATTGGCCACACCCAGTTATTAAATTACTCAATTACTGTGTATTCTACTAATAGTAATAGTCAAACTAACATGATACTCTGTTTATTATTTTTATTTCGATCATTGTAATGTCAATTCAGAATATTATTATAACTAGGGTTATTTCCTAGTTGAGTAACATGATATTACAGGGTGACCCAGAAAAAACAGAACCCAAATTATTTATTTATTTCCCATTAAATAACCCTAAACCCAACCCTAACCCTAACCCTAAAACCTAACCCTAACCCTAACTCCTAAACCTGCCCGTCCTAGTTGAGTAACATGATATTACAGGGTTACCCAGAAAAACAGAACCAAATTATTTATTTATTTTCCCATTAAACTAACCCTAACACTAACCGTAAACTCTAAACCAAACTAAACCCAACCCTAACCCTAACCCTAAACCCTAACCTAACCTAACCTAACCCTAAATCTACCGTCTAGTTGAGTACATGATATTACAGGGTGACCCAGAAAAAAAGAAACCCACAAATTTTGTAATAAAACTGTTAATTTTGATTTTCTTAAAGTTTAAACGGGGCTAGGGTTAGGGTTTAGGGTTAAGGTTAGTGTTTAGGTTTGGGGTTTAGGGTTAGTTTAATGGGAAAATAAATAAATAATTTATCAGTCAAGAGTGGTTCCCCTTTGATCATGTTAGTCAACTAGGAAATTACCCTAATTTTTCCTAGTGTTTGTGTTTACAATTATTAATCTACAAACGTAGCTTTGAAATTAAAACAGAATAAAAAAGGAAATATAAAGTGACCCATAAAAAACAGAACTCCGCCCTAAACCCTATCCCTAAACTTAACTCTAAACCCTAACCCTAACCCAAACCCCGTTTAAACTTAAAACAAATTTAAATTAACAGTTTTATCACGAAATGTGTGGGTTCTGTTTTTTTCTGGGTCACCCTCTAATATTATGTTACTCAACTAGGAAATAACCATAACTAGTATTATTTATAACTATCATTCAATCCAATTCTTTCTTTCGTTCTTTCTTTGTTTCTTTCTGTCTTTCTTTCTCTCCCATCTTTATCTATCTATTTTTTCTCTTCATCTATGTATCAATCTATTTATCTATATTTGCTTTTTCTCTCATTATCTATCTATCAATCTATTTATCTATCCATTTACTTTTCTCTTTCACTATCTATCTATCTATCTATCTATCTATATCTGTTTCTTCTCTTACTATCTATCAATATTTGTTTTTACTTTCATTTTTATCAATTTATTTTTGTTTTTTCTCTCATAATCTATCTATTTATCTATCCATTAATTTTTCTCTTTCACTATCTATCTATCTATCTATCTATCTATCTATCCCCCCTCTCTCATCCAGTATCCGTGCTGAACTGGTCAATGTATGTCTTTGCTGGATGGCCCACGCTGGCGTGCCCATGTGATTGCTTCCACAGAAGAACGTCATATGTATATATATATATATATATATATATATATATATATATATATAGACATATAACATCTTTTTTCTTTATTTTTTACGCATTGTATTGCCTTCGAATTTTATTATTTTATATATATATATATATATATATATAAAATGAATAGAGAATGAAAAAATGAGAAAAGTATTAGCATGAAAAAGTGCTCAATGCTAATAAAGCAGAGCAGATTTATAATCAATGGTAATATTATGGTTTTACACTCATAACTTTAAGTTTCATGGTAATCCAATCATCAGATGAGTCCAATGGTTGAGATGTTAAAAACCAGTCGTGAAATGGATGAGATGTTAAAAACATAAACGTTAAACAAGCCACAGTTTAAAAAAAAAAACAACAATTTTTAGGTTTATATTTCCCATCGCGTGAAAACGC
Organism: Doryteuthis pealeii; assembly: GCA_023376005.1. Taxonomy (NCBI): domain Eukaryota; kingdom Metazoa; phylum Mollusca; class Cephalopoda; order Myopsida; family Loliginidae; genus Doryteuthis; species Doryteuthis pealeii. Next base: position 62,773,635 of record CM042173.1, read on the forward strand.
TTCACATTTATATAAACGCTAAAAAATACTGGTTTTTAACATCTCAACCATTGGACTCATCTGATGATCGGATTACCATGAAAGTTATGAGTGTAAACCCATATTATAATTGATTATATATATATATATATATATATATATATATAATATATATATTATATATTAGAGAGAGAGAAGAGAGAGAGAGAGACAGAGACAGAGAGAGAGAGAGAGAGAGAGAGAGAGAGAGAGAGGAGAGAGAGAGAGAGAGAGAGAGAGAGAGAGAGAGAGAAAATAAAAAAAGAGGAAACAGATGGACAGACTGACAGACAGATTTACTTAGTTCAGTTTAGAATAGAATTATCAAATAGATTGAAATAATTTTCTATATTAAATTGTACATTTCCCTCCCATCATATGAGTTCATCTAAGTGTATCATACGGTGACGCGGGAATATACAGGTTCAAACGTTGAATTAATTTTTTCTTCTGAATTTAATTCTCGTTATTTGCACTAAATTTCTTCTAAATTAATATTAACCACTTCATTAGAAATAATTTCATTCGTTGAAATATTTAGATTATAGTCATTAAATGGTTAAAAAAAAATCTGAACTGATTACAAAACACCGATTTGGCACGTAACTCTCTCTTCTTCTTCTCTCTCTCTCTCTCTATCTATTATATATATATATATATATATATATATATATATATATATATATCTATATATATATATATATATATATATATATATAGCATGTTTACATGTAAACACTTTTCATGTTTGATATTCTCCATATTATATATATATATGTGTATATATATATATATATATATGTGTGTGTGTGTTGTGTGTGTTGTGTACATATGTATATATACACATATATATATACATAATATTATATATACACACACATATATATATACATATATATATACAAATATTTATAAAACACATGTTTATACATATATATATATTTAACAAATGTATACAGACACATATATATATATTATTTATATATATCCATATATATCCATATGTTATATATACATATATATATCACACCATATTTATATATACATATATATATACATGCATATATATACATATATACACACACATTATATACACATATATACATATATATACATATATATATATATATACTTACATATGCATACATATATATACATATATATATATATATATACAATATGTTATTAATATAATTATCTAATATACATTATATACACGCATATATTACATATATACAACACATATATACACACTATACACATATATATGCATATATATATATATTCAATATGTATAATACTATAATAATATATACATATATTAATACAATATGTATAATATACATATTACATACAACAAAATATGTATTAGACATATTATATATACACACGCATATATATACATATATATTCATACATATATAACACCATATATATACATATATATATACTCACATACGTATAAATACATATATATATACATATATATACAGATATGTATACACATATGTATATATATACATATATATATACACATATATATATAGACACAAATATCTATAATACATATATACACACATATATATATTAATATATAAACTCACCATATATATATCATAATATGTATATGCATATATTACACACATATGTATATATATACATATATTATAGACAACACATATGTATATATACAATACACTCCACATCACACCACACACACACACACACACATATATATATATATTATATATATATATATATATATATACACTCACCCCATATATATACATACACACATAATATTCTTGGTTCCAAAGATTTGTAAGTATTCGAACTTATTAACCTTTTCATTTAATTATTTTTCGAATTCCTTCCATAGTGATTACTAAAATTATTGTTTTCTTCATCTTTTTTTGGTATTCTTTCGTTCTTCCTTTGCATCCTGAAGTTTGGAGATTCGTTTCCTCAACGCTTTGCCAAAACCAGCATCAAAATATCAAGACGATATCGCCGAAAATTAAAAAAAAAAAGAAAAGAAAAACATATTAAATTTTACAAGTAAAAGAATTTCATCTCACTTCCGTTGTCAAACGCTGTATTTTATTAAATACCAATACACAAGCGAAAACATTATTCGAATCCCACGGACAATAAAACGGCGAGAATGTGAAACATACCCTAAACGAATGATTTTGCAATGAAAAATATCTAAAAATAAAAATAAAGAATTAAAAAAAAAAAAATGGAAACAAAATAACAAAACAGTTAGAATAACAATAGCAATATTATCAAAAAGACAAGAAGAATGAGTTTTTAAAAAAGAGCATCGAAACGTGTATGATTTTCTATATTATTATTATTATTATTTTTTTTTTGTTCGGTTGAAAAACTGGCTTTGGGCGAGTCGTGTGAGTGACTTCCCCCTACCCGGCCAAATCGAGGCAGCCAAGTAAGGAAATGTGCCCCGGTGCATATTTTCTTTCTTTCTTTCTTTCTTTTCTTTTATTTCTTTATTTCTTTATTTTTGTGTCTCATGTTTTGTCTTATTTTTCAAATTTTTTCTATATTTTGCTTGAAATATATATATATATATATATATATATAATATATATATATATATATATATATTATTGCAATGTTTATTTCGTTATATTATAATATATATATATATTATATATATATATATATATATAAATATATATATATATATATATACATATTATTAATGTTTATTTCGTTATCATTATTGTTATTATACATTGTTGAATATTGATTGTATTTTGTTATTGTCTGCAACTAATTTCTCAGATTCATTCCTGCTTAAAAGAATAATAAAGAAGCGATATTTATGACAAAACGAGAAGTGGATACCCAGCATCGCCTGGGTAGAGGTGGTTGAAAAAGAAGACCCTGGTGTATTGATTTGTTTACTTTAGAAAATTTATAAACACTGGACATTTTTAAGTAGAATTTCAATGCTATTTCTATGTATGTTTGAATTTTTAGATATTTTCGAATATAAATCAAGTCTTCATAATGTTTGCACAAAAACAGGAACCGGTGATATTTAATGTGTAATATACATTTACTTTGTCATTAATTACTTTATTTTCATAGTTTCCTCCGGACATACATACATACATACATACATACAAACTGTCCTTTATATATGTATAAATAAAACCATTCTTGAGTTTAATTCGATTCCCATCTACTCTGAAAAATTTGTCTACATTTCTGTAAGAAAATAAAGAATTTTAAATTCAGTGCTTCTTTGTATATTACTGGTAAAAGAAAAATATAAACATCCCAAACAATCAACTCTCCGATCAATCAGCTGGTTACGTCAAGCCCTAGCACCAATATGATTGTCCTAACCCTATTGTCTTTATGACAAACACCAACCATTTTATCATATTAGTGAAGGTAGCAGTTGATTTTAACGCACAAATTCGCCGTTCAAGTTGTCTGAATCACATAATTCACCGTTCAAGTTGTCTGAGTCACATAGTTCACTGTTCAATTTATCTGAATCACAAAGTTCACAATTCAAGTCGTCTCAATAACATAGTTCCCCGTTACTTTTGTCTCAACCACAAAGTTCACCATTCAAGTTGTCTCAATCACAAAATTCGCCGTTCAAGTTGTCTGAATCACATAGTTCACCGTTCAAGTTGTCTGAATCACATAGTTCACCGTTCAAGTTGTCTCAATCACAAAACTGATCATTCAAGTTGTCTCAATCACATAGTCTGCCGTTCAAGTTGTCTGAATCAAAAAGTTCCCCGATCAAGTTGTCTCAATCACAAAGTTCGCCGTTCAGGTTGTCTCAATCTCATAGTTCACCGTTCAAGTTGTCTCAATCACATAGTTCACTGTTCAAGTTGTGTGAATCACAAAGTTCCCCGATCAAGTTGTCTGAATTACATAGTTCACCGTTTAAGTTGTCTCAATCACATAGTTCACCGTTCAAGTGTGTGAATCACAAAGTTCCCCGATCAAGTCTGAATTACATAGTTCACCGTTTAAGTTGTCTCAATCACATAGTTCCCGATCAAGTTGTCTGAATTACATAGTTCACCGTTTAAGTTGTCTCAATCACAAAGTTCGCTGTTCAAGTTGTCTCAAAACAAAGATCACAAATTTCATCGTTCAAGTTGTCTGAATCACATAGTTCCCCGATCAAGTTATCTGAATCATAAGGTATGTCAAAAAAGTATCGAGATTTTTTATACTTTTTGACACACCTTGTATTCTGAAAAAATTAACGATCCATTCATTGTTCATTTCTATCTTGGTAAATACATCTTCGACCTCAACACTTTCACGGCACATCTTGTATCCGAAAAAAATTAACCACTGAAAATCTGTTCTCAACTTGCTTGAAAGAGTTGCTTAACGGGTCAGATAGATAGATAGATAGATAGATAGAGAGAGAGAGAGAGAGAGAGAGAAGAGAGAGAGAGAGAGAGAGAGAGAGAGAGAGAATGGTTACTTCATTGTCTTATATTGAAGAAGGGTTATTCCTCTGTGTAGCATTGTCTGTCTCTTGTGAGTCATTGGACATTAGACATTTTTGGTCGAATGTTTTTAATCAATCAGTCTATTTTACACTTGACTGGGCTGGTTTTTTTTGTTGCTAAACACGTCTTCAGCAATAATGTTAATACCATAAACTGTTGAGGGTGACTAGCAAAAACTTACGTTCACCAGCTCTGTCGGACACTCAACGCTGTCTAAAAGACTTGCCAAAATCAATGGCTGATAGGGAAGGATGGTGAAAGAGAATCAAAGGAATCTGTGATTTTGACACTTCATGATGATGACTAAGTAAATTTAAAACAAAAAAAGCAAGAAAAACAAGTTCGACTGATAGTGAAATACCATTACTGATGGCAGGTCATTAAAGATACCCTAATTGTCTTTGAGTTCTATTCTATAAAATTAAAGATGCCAGTCTCAATGATAAGAGTATAGCTCAGTCGTTAGAGCGTTCGGTTGGATACCAAGAGATTCCTTGCTCGATACCGGCCCTCGCCAACTCGTAAAGCGTATGTAGTAGCACTGGGATCTGTGCGGTAAAGTAAGGAGCTGATTGTAGGTGTGGCGCTCCACCTCAAACGCTCAAACAATCTCCTTGGTCTATCACTAGTGAAAAGGGTATAGACTCCCTCGCTGATTGACTGATGCCGAATTTAGGCCACTCCGACGACTTTTTTACACATGTATAAAGTGGCGTAATGGTCAGAGACGTTGGAAATGGACTCGTCAACCCGAGGTCAAATCCTGGACGAGGCTGTTTGCATTTTACATAACGCTAATACCCTTGGTAAAGGTATGAATCCATCTACTCCCCCTGCAGCTATGGGTAAATAAAAGGATATACTGGTCTCTTTAGTCTTGGCTATGAAACCAGTTTACAAGGAAAACTGAATTCAAGCCAGTAAAACCGCACTTAAGAAATTTGACTTGGTGTCACATCCTGCTTGTGCGTAGGGTTTGGTATATATATATATAATACATATATAATATATATATATAATATATATATATATATATATGAACCTAGATATAGATATGTTTCGAACTTTTTTATCTCCCTGTTATTTTTTTCTTATTTTTTCTCTTTTGTTTAAAACTATTTTCGTAGGTTCTACCTACTTCAGTCCCACTTTTTTTCTTTTCCATATATATATTATATATATATATATATATATAATATGTGTGGGGTGTATATATATATGTGTGTGTGTGTGTGTGTCTGTATATATATATATATGTGTGTTGTGTGTCTGATATAAATATAATGTGTATGTGTCTGTATATATTAATATATAATATATATATATATATGTGTGTGTGTGTGTGTGTGTGTTTGTGGATATATACATATATATATATATATATATGTGTGTGTGTATATATATGTGTGTGTGTGTGTGTATTATATATTATATATATAGTGTGTGTGTGTGTGTATATATATATATATACGTTGTGTGTGTGTTTGTGTGTATAATATGTGTGTGTATGTGTATATATTATGTTATATATATATATGTGTATGTGTGTGTCTCTCTCTGTCTCTCTCTCTCTCTATATTATATATAGTATTGTGTTATATATATATATATATATATATATATATATATATATACTTTATGTCCTAGGTATAAATTTTGTTTTTAGCCACATATTTCTTGAGTCAAAAGAAATTCTGTCACCACGCCTAAAAAAAATAAAAAAGAAAAAAAAAATAAACAAATAAATAAAGCTTCCTACCAACAAATTGTGTTGGGTGGAGGGGGAGGGTTGGAGGTGGCAACCTGAGGAGGCTAACAACAAAAAAAGTAAAAAAATAAATAAATAAATAAAAAAAAGATTCGAAATTAAACTTTGACGCACTTCTCTGTCACTTCAGAAGGAAACTTAAGTAGATACATCAACCACAATAATGACACAATAAATAAAAAATAAAAAATCTTCTTATATATTTTTTTTTTTTTTTTTTTTTTTGCCTACTGGTATTTTAATGTTATTTTTAATCTATTTTTTAATCTTTTTATTTTTTTGTTATTTTTTGTTTTTTTTTGTTTTTGTTTTTGGGTTTTTTGGTTCGCATCTGTCCGCTTTTTTTGCCATTTATATATCTATTTATTTATTTATTTATTCAGGTTGTTTCTTTATCATTCAGACTTTTCTTTCTTTATTCTCTTTTTTGTTGCTTTTTCTATTTTGCTTTTCTTTCTTTCTTCTTCTTTTTCATTCTTTTTTTTTCTTTACTCTTTTCTATCTTTAGTTTCTTAGTTTACTCGTTCTTTTTCTTTTTTCTTTCTTTCTTTTTCTTTTCTTCTTTCTTCTTTCTCTTCTTTTCTTTCTCTCTTTCCTTTTCTTTCTTCACTATTTCTTTTTTCTTTCTTTTCTTTCGTTTTTTCTTTCCTTTTCTTTCTTTCTTACTTTTTTTTTTCTTTTTCTTCTCTCTTTCTTTTTTCTTTTTCTTTTCTCTTTTTTTCTTTCTTTCTTCTGTCTTTCTTTTTTTCTGTCTTTCTTTCTTTCTTTTTTTTTTCTTTCTCTTTTTCTTTCTTTCTTTCTTTCTTTCTTTTTTCTTTCTCTTTTCTCTCTCATTTTTTCTTTCTTTCTTTCTTTCTTTCTTTATTTATTTATTTCTTTCTTTCTCTG
>CM042173.1:62795831-62803331 GCA_023376005.1 Doryteuthis pealeii
TACAAACACAAAATTATATGTGTATATGTATGTCTGTACATCAGAGGTATATGCATTAAAAACCTATTATCACACACACGATATATACATATGTAATGTATATACATGCATACATACAATATCCTAATATAGTATATGGTATGTATATGTTATATATATATGTATAATTAAATATACGTGTGTTATATATATATACATATATATACACTCGAGATGAATACAGTGTGTATATATGAACAGCCACTAAAATCGTAACCCAGGTAATAAACATCAAACACCATACACCCATAATGTATTATATAATATATATATATATATATATATATATATATATATATATATATATATATGCATGTATGTATGTATAGTGTATCTATAATTAAAAACGCGTAAGCACGTCAAGGGTGGTCTGTGTGGTTTAGTTTTGTGCATATAGGTCTATGTGTGGTAATGTATGAGTGTGTGTATTCCTTGCATATGTATGTATGGACCAACATTGCTTCATGTGACATTGGATATTATAATAATAAATATATATATATTATATATATATATATATATATGTATCAAATTTATATATATAGGCAAGTAGTTATATATATTGTATACATACATCAAATATATATATTATATATATATATATATATATATATCCATATACAATATATATACTCAACATATATGATATAGTACAACCTATCATTAATATATAATATATATATATATAATATATATATAAAAAGATATATAATATGTGGGTGCGAGATGTGTCCCAAATGTAAGAGAATGTGTATGTCTGTATAGTGTGCTTCTACATATATATCTAGGCCCAAGCTTAATTTATGAGCAACGTAAATATAGATTATATGAAGATATATGAAGATATATGAAGATGAATATTAAATAGGCATATTTACATTCTGGTTCGCAACACGTTTTCCTTGTTTTTTGATTTTTTTTGTATAATTAAATTTTAAATTAAACGAAAACCAGAAATGTCGATTTCATTTTTTTCTTTTCTAGCTTAAAAAAAAATAAAAATAGATAAAATAAGCACAAGATTATTTCCGGTGAATATCAATGTTTTTTTTTTTCCTTTTCTTTTTAAAAAAATTCATTTTCGTCTGCTTTTCCGTTTGGTCTTTTTTATTTATTTATTTTTATTTTTTAATTTTTTTTTCTATTTTGAGAAATAATTTTGCTTGCAGTTGCTATTTTGTCCTGGCATCAATTTTGAAAAAAAAAAACAGAAAAAATAAAAAAGAAAAAAAAAAAAACATTGGATAGGGGGTGTGAAAACTAACCCGAACAGAGGAAATTTGAAAACAAAAAAATAAATTAAAAAAACAATTTAAAAAATAGAGACAGCAAAAAAAAAATAAGGAAAAAGAAAGTTTAAAAATAATTTTCATACATCAGGCAAATTTATTATCTGTGAGAGAGTAGAACTATATTCAAGAGGCTCGCTTAATTGACTTGATAATAAAGAACATTATAATAGATGAAAAGCGCGTGGTGTAATGGTTAAAGTAATGGGAAATGGACTCCGTCGCCCTGGGAGTTCAATCCTGGACAGTGGTAATTGCATTTCACTTAGCGCTAATACCCTTGCGAAAGGTATGAAATTCTAACTCTCTTCCTCCAGCTATGGGTAAAGATAGTGAGAGCAACTGGGCGCTATTTAACCTTGGTAGAGCAACCGGTTTAGGAGATGATAACTCTGAATTCAAACGTTGACCTCCGCTTAAGAAATTAACGCTTGTGTCACTCCTGCTCGTGTGGAGGGGTTTGGTAAAATATATATATAACAGAAGAATTTCCAGATTGTATCTTCCTGTTTGTATCTCATTTCTGTCTTAAATTCAACACACACACAGATACACACAACACATATATATATATATATATATGGCAACGTTAGCTCAAGTGTCGGTAGAGACGTTTGCGGCTAGAAATACAAGGTTCCCTAGTTCGATATCGGTCCCCGCCCACCTCAGTGTATGAAGTAGCACAATGAATCTGTGCCGTAAAGTAAGGAGCTGATGGTAGTGTGGCGCTCCACTTAATGCTAAAAACAATCTCCTTGGTCTAGCGCTATTGATAGACTCCCTACTGTATGGCTGATCCGCCCGCCCGACGACTTTTACTTTACTTATATATATTATATATATATATTATTATATATATTGTAGAAAGGTATAGATAGATAACGCTGCTTAAGTTTTTCATCAAAAGAAGGATCATCAAGGGTTTTAATTTAAGAATTTTATTAATTACGGACAATTCTGTGATTGTCTGAAATTGAAAACTTAGGCTAGATGGGCCTAAGTAAGTGTCTAGGTTTATTTTATTGCCTGGGGTTTAAGCACCGCGATCTATTGTAGTCTTATGTTCACAAGGGCTTTTTTTTTCTTTTTTTTTTGGCGGGGGGATAGTTGTTTCTGAAATTGTTTTTTTTTTCTCTGAAATTCAGCACTTGGAATTGTCCAATTGACTAATGACTAGTGGATAAGGATTAGGATTAAGACAGTTTCTAAAGTGACAGTTATCTCTAGACTAAAGGTTCAATCCTGTCAGGGGCAGCAGTAACAATAGAATAATAATTAACACACAGCCTTAAACGCCTTCTAAATCCAGCTATGGTTTGCCAGATGAAAACAGGACACCCGCCGTGGACTGGATAAAGGGTTGGGTTCGAAGTCCGTGATTAGCTCCTCGATTACGACAAAGAAGGTTCCCGTTTACGACAAAGAAGGTTTTCCGAGTTCGAAAAAAAAAAGGTTTCCCCGATTTCCGACTAGAAATACTTTAAAGAGGCCGGAGGGCAACATCGCCGAAACGTTTGTACAGATAACAATGCAGATGAAGGACAATAGTCCGAATAATTACAACAGTAATAATTTTTAATCTATATTTGGACCCAAAAGATAGGTTTTGGTTGTTGGTTGGTTGATAGAATTATTTTAGCGGCATGTCAACCCTTGTTTGGTTTATTTTATGCCGAAGACTTTTATTTTAAATTCATTTTTGTTGGGTATTCAATTTTTTTAAAATCTTACCTTTTTATTAAACATTTATAAAACACATTTTTATATGAGCTAGAGCGTCCTTGAAGTAATGGCAATAAAGATGTACCCCCCACTCGTCCAGACCTCCAGAACTGGAGCCTCACTCGAGTTTTAGTGTCATACCCAGGAATGAAATGGAGTCCTTTATCCCTCAGCAATTGGGAATAAAAGTCTAACCTCGCATCGACAAGCTGGGAAAAACTTTACACAATATATACATTTGTAGATAGATAGGTAGATAGTTGGTTGGCGGCTGGTTGGTTGGGGTTTACCGACATATACATTTGTAAGATAGATAGAAGGTTAGAGTAGTTGGTTTGCTGGTTGGTTGGGATTTTATGGCATAATACATTTGCAGATATATAGATAGGTAGATAGTTGGTTGGCTGGTGGTTGGGATTTTACGACATTAACGGTAGCTAGTTGTGTTGTATACTCTTCTTTTTACCTTACTTCTATTCTTCTCAGCGTCTCTTCTAGCGTCTGGACTTCTCTTGGGGACTTCGTGTCTGGTCTTCCATTGGGGATTTCTCTTTATCAGAAGCCCTGTGTCATTGGTAGTTTTTGATAATAACACAAGACTTCGATTTACTTAGATCATTTTTTTTATTTCGAAATCCCCACAGACTACCTGGCAGATGGAGCGGAGCGTGCATAACACGACTACACCGTCGTGGTTTTTGGCCGACTGACTAAAATCTCTTTCTAATCTAAACGCGGAAAGAGGTCTCTCCAGCGATTCGGAAAGGATCAGGATGAGGTCAAGCCTTGTCACACCTTCAAGGCCGGGCTGCAACTTATAACAGCATTTTGGTTTTAACAGGTACTCAACCACTCATCAAATTTGTTTTTTTTGTCAGTTTTAGTGAATGTGTGTGTTCGCTGTCTTAATTGAGGTTCATGGTTGGTTTGTTGGCTTGTTGGATTTTAAGCATGTCACCCTTGTTTGTGTTACTTTTATTTGCAAGAAAATCATTTTGATTAATGAGAAAGGTTCGCGTGGTTGGTTGGATTTTTATGGCATGTCAAACCCTTGGTTTGGGTATTCTCTACAAAAGTCATTTTGATTAATGAGAAGATGATTGGTTGGTTGGTTGGTTGGATTTTACGACGGCCATGTAACACCTTGTTGGGTTATTTTATGCCGAAGAAAGTTTCGTTCTATCAATTGCTTGATGGGCATTCAAAATCTTTTTCAAACTAGATTTTTTTAAAAAGTTTTATTTTTTAAAACTCATTTTTCTCTAACAAGGTACTACCACTCTGGGTCAGAGTCGGACCTGGGGTAATGGAGTAAAGGAGTACTTCAGCACTACCCAAGAGCTCCAGAGTAATTATCTTGAACTCTTTTTCCCTTTTTATTATTATTATTATTATTATTATTAATTAATAGGTAGTAGTAGTAGTAGTAGTAGTAGTAAGTAAATCAGGATAGAAAAGGAAAAGAACGAGACGCTTGTCCTTTTCTTGGGGTCCAACAAGATGACGCAATAATAGGGCCCAACCCAGATAGGTATCTGACAAATGTAGTGACGCACCCGCGAGGATTTAAAAAAAAAGGGAGAGCAAAAACCGAAGAGGCCACGCCCTGGCCGTCCTGGTCTCCAAACTGCCCCACCCCACCGGATGTCAGGACTATCGCTATTTTCAACTGGACCAAAAAACAAACTGTTTTAGGACTCCAAAGATCTTTTTTTTTTTTTTTTTAGATTTTTTCCTCATTATTTTTCCTTCACATCCAAGTAATATTTTCTTTTCTTATTTATATAGTTTTATTTGTTTCTTTTTTTTTTTTTTATACTTAAACATAGCTTTTTTCTTTTTTTGTTGTTTTTTTTGTTTAGTTGGCTATCCACAACTTATTATTTCTAGTCTTTTTAAGTTTTATATAATTACTTATATATTTACTTATTCTCCTCCATTCATATTTGGGTTTGTTCTTCTTTTCTGTCTTTTTTTTTTTTTTTTTTTTTTTTTTTTTTGAACTCAGTATTTTTTGCTTCGCTACAACTTCTTATGTCTTAGTCATTTCTAGTTTTCCTTAGGTTAATTTTTTTCGCATCCATTTCCGTTTGTACATATTTTTTTGAGGCACGCAGTGTTTATGGTTATCGTCCAAAGGAAAATGGACGCAGCGATACGTGTTCAATACCCTGGGAAAGCTGTTTGCAATTCGATTTTAAGACACAGAATTAAAAAGAGATTTTTTCCAACATTTTTTCTTTCACATCTTATCTTATTATAATGGAGAATTGTGTGTTTTTCTGTCTGTACCAATCCGAAACTATAGTTACTAATCGACGTCACAATTAATCATAGTTTTTACATCACATTCTCCATGATTTTATTTATATTTAAACCCTCCAATATTATAAAATGCTTTTCACTCTTTTTATTAGTGTTTTGTCCATATCTACATACAATATTAACATGCAACTGTATTTATATATACAAAAATAGCGGTTTGCGTGTGAATGGGAATCGCTAATTGTTGCATATTGATATTAAAAATGTGATTTTTATTAAATAATGTGCTTAGTATTATTGATTTTTAATTGTTGGTTTTATTTTTAATGAATATAAAGCAAAAATCTCTTCAATGAATCTAAATGAAATCCCATTAACAAGAAAAATTAGTGTAATTTATTCTTTATTTACTAAATTAAACTAAATAGTTATAATAAGTAAAATTTCAGCCCCATGAAAGACAGGAGTGAAGTGGAAAGTNGTATTATTATATATCGATGAATAAAAAATATTTAAAATAATAATAAGAATTGAGTAACGAGTGGAAAGAAATAAACTCGTAAGTAAAGGTACCACTTGTAAGTAAAGGTACTTAATTACATGTGGGAGTAAAATAAGGAATTAAATGCGACAGTATGTAGAACACAGAAAAACACGAAGTATTCCAAATCATGACTTTTATTCTTGACTAGAAGCGGCTCCCGGGCATTGCCTGGTTTGGTAGGTTGGTTGGGTTTTACGGCATGTCAACCCCTTGGGTTATTTTATGCCGAATAATTCTATTGGTAATTTGGTATTCAAAAATGTTTAATGCCGACAAAGTTTTGAAATAATTTCATTTTTAATGGATAATACAATTTTGTTTATAAACTCATGTTTTCTATTTAACCCATAGATGGGACCCTAAAAGGTACTACCACTCTGCGTTGCCAGGGTAGAAGGGTATAATAAAAAGTTAGTCTCGCAGATCCATTGATTATTTTGGTCTTACATAATTGATTTATGTTTTAATCACAAACACAACCAATCACTTTCACTTTTCTTACTATTCAAATCTTAATTTTTAAATATCATTCCAGATATGAATAAAATCCTCATTATTTTTGCATAAAAAGCAAAATCTGATGATAGTGAATGTGTATATATATATATATTTCCTTTGTCACTAATTGTTTTATTTTCGTAGTTTCCTCCTGACACACACACACACACACGCACGCACGCACGCGCGTGCGCACAACAGCCCTTTATATATGTTATGTATATATGAAAATATATATATATACATTAAATATCACCATATCTTGGTTTTTGAGTAAAAATAATAAAGATTTGATTTATATTCGTGCAGATAATTAAAAAAAAAAAAAATTTAGCTGATAACAACATGGGTTTTTTTGTTTTTTTTTAATATTTCAAATAGTAGACATTAATGTTTTTTTGCAGAGTGGCTGGATCAATGCAAGGTCTTTTTTGTTTTGTTTTTTACGTAGGGATTTTAATTGGACATTCTACGAGGATCCAACTCACGATTCAGTAATAATAGATTTGCGGGACTAACTTTTAAAAATCCCACCCCAACCCAGGCGACGCCGGGTAGCCGCATCTAGTTTAGAATAAAACTCATCTTTTGGAATACTTTGTGTGTATCTATTTTCTACTTATATGTAATTTTTTTTTTCAATATTTCATTTAAAGTCTCTTTTTTGTTTCCAAGCAGCCATGGGAATCACGATTCTTTTCATCTATAGTCTATTTCTCTTTTTTCTTTTATTTCTCTCACCAAGACACAAACATTTTTTTTTCTTTTTACAAAAGAAATCTTTGCTTTGTCCTAAGTATACGAATTTACTTCATTTTTTTCTCTCTCTCTCTCTCTATTCTTCTTATTTCGTTTATTTACTTTCTCTTATAACAGTTCCTTCGCATTTATTTTTGACACAACAAGCATTCTCTCCAGTAGATACTTACCCGCGCAAATACAAAAATAGATATGGGTCTCAATTCTCCCGCCATTTCTCCGTGCTCGCACAAGTCAATTGACACGACGCGTGCGCAGCTCGTGTTGAATGACGCGCCCAGCCGTGCGCGCCAAATCGGACTTTCTCACGTAGCCATCTTGTCTTCGTTGCATTCATGACCCGCGTTGAAATCTGCACAGCGTGACCCACAACCGCTTCAAACC
>CM042173.1:62805831-62813331 GCA_023376005.1 Doryteuthis pealeii
ACGCAACTCGAAGAAATGCAATCAACAATATATATATATATATATATATATATATATATATATATAGTTTGGTATCTATTAATAATGGAGATTCGATCTCTTTTTTGTCTGTAACGAAAACTACGTCACTGCTTACGTCACAGTAATTGAAAAAATAATTCTATGAAAAATCAATTATGAGTCAAATTTTCACGAAAATGTTGCTACTTATTCAGCTTTAGATGAACTTATGTTTAAAATGCTTTTTTTTCCTAAAAATATATTAGGGGAAATATTTTTTTACTAGGTCGACCACCCGATTTCATTTTATGAAATCGGAACAAAATATATTTTACTCGTACGATTTTTAAATTTTTCTATAAAGATAAGAGTGAGAATAATTAAATCAATTTTTAAAACGTTTTGTAGGTCCCTACTGTCGTAAAACAAAACAAATATCTCAGTGGAGTGGAGTGAATATGAGTCTTATTAAGTAATTTTTTTTTTTAAATATTAAAGGTTTTATTTTATCTATTTGATTTTCCCACCCTCTCACGGAATATTTTTCAAAATTAATTTTTACACCACCCGGGGGTGTTTTTTGCTAGTTTTATAATATATGATGTAGAAATAAATTGATTTTTCCCACCCTCTCACGGAATATTTTTCAAAAATTAATTTTTACACCACCCGGAGGGTTTTTTTGCTAGTTTTTATAATATATGATGTAGAAATAAATAGAGTGCATTACTTTTCGGAATGAAGATTATGTTACATATATATATATATATATATATATATATATATATATATATATATATATATATTGGAGAATATGTGCTTAATTTTAAGTCGTACCTAATTTTGAAAATTAATTAATTAATAATAATTTATTAGGCGGGAATGCCTTTTTAAATGTAAGGCTAAACAAATCGAGAAAAATCAATCTCTGTATGTACATTTCGGCCTATTAGGCCTCACCAGCAGAGCTATAGATAGGGAATTGTCGGCAAAAAGCCATATCCAAACACATCGTGTTTACATACTTATCATATCGTCGTGTAATAAAAGTCCCTACAAGAGGAATATTAACCTACTCTAAAACAAATCGTAAAATCTAAGAAGTCCGTTTGGTGTAGGGGTTATGGTACTGGCCTGTCAGCTTGACAGTCCGGTCTTCCTATCTATAGCTCGGCTGATGAGGCCTGATAGGCCGAAATGTACATACAGAGATTGATTTTTCTCGATTTGTTTAGCCTTACATTTAAATAGGCATTCCCGACTAATTAATTAATTATTAATCAATTAATTTTTAAAATTAGGTACGACCATATATATATGGGCCGGGTTAGCTCAGTCGCTAGAGCGTTTGGCTAGAAATTACAAGGTTCCTAGTTCGATACCGGTCCTCGCCAACTCAGAGTATGAGTAGCACAAGGAGCTGTGCGGTAAAGTAAGGAGCTGATGGTAGGTGTGGCGCTCCACCTTAGATGCTAAAAACAATCTCCTTGGTCTAGCGCTATTGATAGACTCCCTAGCTGTATGGCTGATGCCGCCCCGACGACTTTACTTTACTTTACTTATATATATATATATATATATATATATATATATATATATATATATATATATATTACAAAGTTTCCCATTTTATCTTCTGAGTTGTGCAAAACTTACAAGAATTAAAGCAAAATAGATATTTTCCTTTCACTTTAATTTGATTAATTTCATCTAAATTTTACTTTTGCCAAAAAAATATTCATATCAAAAGACTTCCCGCCAAATTTTAATTTATTACGCGCCAAATTAAAAAGGGACAATTCTATTGGTGGAAACACATTTTTCTCTTATAATTATTTCTTATTTTTAATTCTATTTAAATACACTTTTGAATGTTTGCATTTCTTTAGATGAACTTTCCTGTTATTGTCCCAAGATTAAAGTTTCATCCAAAACATTTTTAATAAACGTTACTTAGTAAAATGCATTTATTCGTATCAAGTAAGATGTAACGGTTATTTCCTATAAGTCTAACATGACCAAAGGAGAACCACTCTTGACTGATAAATTATTTATTTATTTATTGATCTACTATAAAAAAAAGAAGACAGGTTAAGATTAGGGTTAGGGTTTAGGGTTAGGGTTAGAGTTTAGGGTTAGTTTAATGGGAAAATAAATAAATAATTTATCAGTCAAGAGTGATCATGTTAGACTTATAGGAAATAACCGATGTAACAACAGCGAAGTCGGGTTAGCTCAGTCGGTAGAGCGTTCTGCTAGAAACCACAAGGTTTCCAAGTTCGATCCCGGTCCTCGCCAACTCAGCGTATGAGCAGCACAGGGACCTATGTGGTAAAGTAAGGAGCTGATGGTAGGTGTGGCGCTCCACCTCAGACGCAAAAAAACAATCTCCTTGGTCTGGTACTAGCGAAAAGGGGATAAACTCCCTCGCTGACTGGCTGATACCGACATTAGGCCACCCGACGACTTTACTTACTTATTAGTATTAGTATTAGTATTATTATTATTATTAGTAGTAATAGTGCTAGTAGTATTGTAAAAGTAAAGTAAGTAAAAAATTCATGTTTGCCAATTGTTAATTTGCATATAAGCCGTCCTCCGCTTATAGGATGTACGTGATGCTTTCTGCTTACCCCTCTGCAGAGGTGCAGACGGTGTATTCCACCCCCACCCCCAGCCGAAGGGCTGTTAACAATAGGGAATCCAGCCTTGTTAGCTGGGGCTGTAGAATACACTGACTGCACCTCTGTAGATGGGTAAGACCCCCTAATTAGGCCACCTGTTGGCCGTGGGTAGCGACCAGTGATGTTTAAGGACGAAATCCAGGCGAATGAGCAGTCCATGACATGCAACACTCGTCTTAGTCCCTTACTTAGTCTAGACGAACGGTCGGAGTGACCCTCTTCGATCAATCGACTGGTCACGTCAAGTCCTAGCACCTATATGATTGTCCCAACCCTATTGCTCTTGTGGCAAACTCCCAACCCTTTTTATCATATATGAGCTAGAAGGCAATGGCTGAGGGTCTTCATGTTCTGGGAATAACCTTAAACTCTATCTGATGGTGAGGTTCCAGTCCTGGAGGTCTCGGGAATGTGGAGCACCCCTTTATCACCATTGCTCCCTGGTCCACTCTGATTTGAAATGGTAGTACCTGATAGTGTCCCTTCTATGCGTTAAAGAGAAAAAATGTGTTTATGAAAAAAAATTGAGTGCACACCAAGAATTAATTTATTTCAAAACCTTGTCGGCATTAAATGACCCACTGAGGTTGATATGCCGTTTAACAAAACAAATCAACAAACCAACCAACAATTGGGAACTAGTTAAATACTACCGTTGAGGAAATTCGGTAGGCAAAGAGTTAGATGTTCTTTGCAAATGACGTCCTTTCAAGCCGATTGAATGCACACACCTCTCCCACACTCGAATAAAGTTCTACAATGTTAACAGCATGGACAAACTATATAGAAAAATAGATCCAAAGAACATATTAAACTTTTTGAAAAGAACCGGCCTCCTATCAAGGATATAAGTTTATAGACCTACAACAATCACCCACAAATGTTCAAATCCTCAACAGAAAACTTGATTTAAAAAATAGCTAAACCCCTATCAATATACCTAAATACCTAAATACCAATAGAATAGATCACGTGACAACTGTACCTTACAAAAAAAAACGTATTCGGCATAAAAGTAAAGTCGACGGGGCGGCCTGAAGTCGGTATCAGCCAGCCAGCGAGGGAGTCTATCCCCTTTTCAATAGCGCTAGACCAAGGAGATTGTTTTTAGCATCTGAGGTGGAGCGCCACACCTACCATCAGCTCTTTACTTTACCGCACAGATCCAGTTGCTACTCATACGCTGAGTTGGCAAGGTCGGAATCGAATTAGGAACCTTGTGGTTTCTAGTCGAACGCTCTACCGACTGAGCTAACCCGTATGACCTAATGGGTTGATGTGCCGTAAAACCCAACCAACTAAACCTAGCTGAAGGACGATAAACCATGGTTGATTTCGACTTGGGCGTTTGACGCACAGACAGACGGATTATCAGGATCCGTTGCTTATCTCGGGCAAAGGCCGATGCTTGCTTCTTTTGTTGTGGAGACGTCGTTTTAGTGGGAAGAAATAAAAAGAAATGAACGCACGAATATCTTTTTTCAAAAGTAAAAAAAAAAAAGAGAAAAAAAGAAAAAGAAAAAAGTTTATTACGTGTGTTTTTTTTTCTTATCTCGTGAGCATGTGTATATGTCATGATTTTAACCGCATTCGCCTTACTACCAACTGCCTTAGAGATTTATCTTCTCTTTCTAACTCCATCTCAGTGCCTAGCAGCGCGAGCTGATTTTAACTCCCAAATACAACCTTCTGATTCACTTGCTGAAACTGTCTCTCAGGTTCTTTGAATCAATATCCTGTCCTTTGAAAACATAAATATAAATAAGAGATTTATTTTTCAATTTTTGTAGATCCCGGGCAACATCGGGTAGTTCTGCTAGTGATTATCATTTCCATAATCATATATTTACCAGCCCCTCCGCATGAGCAGGATGTGACACAAGGTCATTTTTAAGCGGAGTTTAACAGGTTTGAATTTAAAGTTTTCCTTCTCCTAGACAGGTTACCTAGCCATGGTTAAAGAGCCCAATCTGCCCTGCTATTACATGAGAATTAGATTCATACCTTTCCCAAGGGTAGTAGAGCTATGTGAAATGCAAACAGCTTTGTTCAGAAATTGAACTAGGGTTGACAAGTCCATTTCCTCTCTTCCTATAGGTTCTAGGTTTTAGGTAAAGTATGACCTAAAGTCGGTATCAGCCAGACAACGAGAGAGTTTATCCTCTTTTCACGAACGCTATACCAAGGAGATTGGTTTTAGCATCTGAGGTGGAGCGCCACACATAACATCAGCTCCTCATTTTACCACACAGATCCAGTTGCTACTCATACGCGGAATTGGCAAGGGCCGGAATCGAATTAGGAACCTTGTGATTCGCAGACGGACGCTCTACCGACTGCGTGAAACAGACAGACACACACACACACACACACACACACACACACACAGAGACACACACATATATATGCGTGTGTGTATTTCATATATATATATATATATATATATATTACATCTTTATATTTAATTCTTATATATATTTATATATATATAATATATATATATATATATATATATATATATATATATATACCAAGCGAGTTGGTAAATCCTTGCGGTGAGAAAAAAAAACAGCAAATAGTTTGATTGTAAAAATATACTACCAAACATCAACCAAAATTTTTGAAAAAAGAAAAGAAGATAGTCGTACCAACAAAAAATAATCTATTGGTACAGTATTTGGCCAAAAGAAAAAACAATTTATATGTATATATATGTATATAAGATATATATATATTCATATAACCGCCAGGAGAATAGCTAATAAGTAAAAAGTGCTCAATACCTAAGTAGAGCAAATAATAAAGATAAATCTAATGAACCTACTATTAGTTTCGCTTAATGCTCTTCAGGGCTAAGAGTCAGATCTTAGCCCTGAAGAGCATTAAGCGAAACTAATAGTAGGTTCGTCTGACTCATTAGATTTATCTTTGCATAATATATAATATATATAAATATAATATATATATTAAATGGCAGCTGGCGATAGCCTAGAGGTTAACGGGTCGGGCTGGTGAAAAGTCAGTCGGGTTTCGCTGGTCAGGGTTAGTTGCCGTGTCTAGTCACACTGATAAGACGTGAAACGTCGAAACACGGTATATATATATATATATATAATATATATATATATATATATATCAACGCCTCTGCACGAGTTCGATTCAGCTCAAGGTCAAATTCTTCACCAGATTTTAACTGATTTAAGTTCTGAGTTTTCCTTCTCCTAGCCTGGTTGCCGAGCAAATCTTAAACCCAATCTGTTTACTATTTACCCATAGTTGGAGGAAGAATAGTTGGGCATTAGTCCAATGTGAATTGCCTCGTCCCGGATTTGAACTCGGGTCGACGAGTTCATTTCCTACGACGATAATTATTTTCCACACACCTCCTAAATATATATATATATATATATATATATATATATATTATATATATATATATTTCAACTCATAAGGTTCACAAGATCATCACCCCTCCTCATTTGAGGAAAGAAGTGTCACGTCTAAATAGATTTGCTTTGTCGCCAATGGAGGTCACAGACTGAATACATACACAGTTGATGCATTATTATTATTATTATTATTATTATTATTATTATTATTATTATTATTGGCTGATGGTCTTTCACTGAAGTCTGAGTTACAGCAAGTCTCTTCAGGTCTGGCAGAATGCAGCAGTGCAGTGTTCTGAATGGTTTCAACCCTTCCTCTGATTTCCAAACTTTCCAGACTCTTTTCCAATCCTTTTGGGACTGTTCCAAGTGCACCAACTACAATTGGTATCACTTTCACTTTCATATTACATAACTTTTTCAGTTCTCTGGCAAGGTCGAGATATTTGTCCATTTTTCATTTTCCTTTAGCTTCACCCTGTGATCTGCTGGAACTGCAAAATCCACCAGTTGACAAGTTCTTTCTTTTTTGATTATCAACACTAGGTCTGGTCTTCTTGCTGGGATAAGGTGATCCGTTTTTATTTCAAAGTCCCAGAGAATTTTATGTTCCGTTCTTAAGAACAGATTCTGGTTTATGCATATACCAGTTTGTTGTATGGTCAAAATAATTTTTTTTGTATAATTCTCATTGGATCACCTTCCCAACCCAGTCGTGTCTATTTCTGTATTCTCATTGAGCTAGTTTGTTACATTCGCAGAGTATATGGTTTACAGTCTCATCTCTATTACCGCAAAGTCTACATTTACTATTTTGTAGGGTCTTGTCAATTTTCGCTTTGATCGAGTTTGTACTTATGGCATTATTTTGTGCAGCAATTATTAATGATTCTGTTTTTCTTTTGAGGTTTCCTTTTCTTCTTCTTCTTCTTCTTCTTCTTCTTCTTCTTCTTCTTCTTCTTCTTATTATTATTATTATTATTATTATTACATTGGAGAATGAAACAATGATATTAGAAATCAATAACACCAAGTAATTATTTATTGCATCCGGTTTTCACTATAAATTGATCAACTTCTTGAGGGTAGTGTGACGTAAGCAGTGATGTAGTTTCAGTTACAGACAGACAGACAGACACTGAATCTCCATTATTATTATTATTATTATTATTATTATTATTATTATTTTAATCCTTTTGTTTTCACATCAGTGTTAACTGATGCTCTTTCATTGGAGTCTGAGTGACAGCAAGTCTCCTCAGGTCTCCAGGACTCTTCTGAGTATTCTGGCAGATTGCAGCAGTGCAGTGTTCTGAATGGTTTCAACCCTTCCTCTGATTTCCAAACTTTCCAAACCCTTTTCTAATGCTTTTGGGACTGTTCCAAGTGCACCAACTACAATTGGTATCACTTTCACTTTCATATTC
>CM042173.1:62815831-62870831 GCA_023376005.1 Doryteuthis pealeii
CACACCTACACACCTACACCAAGAAAAAGACACATATTTCTAAGCAACTATACACATTTATTTTTCTGTGTGTAGGGACCACTGTGTACACACATTGAGGACCATTACGGTAAGAGGGATATTTCTCGTCTCCACCATTTTGTAAATCCAAAAGGTCTTTTCCCTAGAGAGCCTAAAACATTATCAAGTAACGTTCATGCATCTTTAATGTGACGCCTCCATGGGATATTTCCTCAGGGTATGAAGTTCAACGGCCTTGTATATTTTTCTTTTAAGAACTTAGAGCATTCGTCTCAAGAGGGACAACCCTCCCCCCACAACACCATCAATCATGGCGCTCACAGACAAAATAACTTTTTTAAAAAGATCAAAATAATTGTAATAATAACAACGGTATTAATGTAAACTTTAACAATAATAATAATAAATAACAATAATAATAATAATAAAGTTATCACAGCAAATAAAATAAAGAAATACATTATTATATAAATCCTAAAGAATACTAAAAACATTGGCGCAAAGAAAGAAAGAAAAAATATCAGAGAAATGTCAACGAAAGAAATTCGAAGAATTTCGAAATGTAAAAGTCAAGGAGGCGCTCGCTGCGTAACGGCTATCGTCTAGGGAAGTAAACTTGATGACACGGGTTCAAATTCTGAACCCGCCCTGTCGGTGGGGCTGTAGAATCGGAAATGTAAACAGTCTCCGTTCAAAATTTGGACTACTATCACCGTGTCCACTTCCCAAGAGCCCAGTCGGAATAGCTCCGAAAAAAATGTGTAAAAAAATATATATCAATTAACACAACCCGTTCGTAATTATAGGGCATCTAGCGAGGATTGAACTCGCTATTCAGTACTAATGGACCAGCGAGATTAGCTCGCTAACCATTATACCACGATTGGACGCTCAGGTGAAATAAGTGTACTATTTTATTTTCTAAATAAAAGGGATGATGATGATGATGATGATGATGATGATGATAGATCCTTTGAACTAGTCCCTGTGAACCTGGAAAAGAGTGTAGAGTTGGGAGTACCAAAGATGACGTAAAATCTGTATTTTACAAAATAAATTCCAACTCCACCTTTACAGAGAGGTAAGACCGCCTCAATGGAGCCACCTGTTGGCCATTGGTGGCAACCCATGATGCTTAAGGTCAGAATCCTGGGTCTGTGCAGTCTCTGGCGCAACACCCCACCTTAACCCTCACTTTCGGCTAGACGAGTGGTCGGAAAGGTTCCCATCGAGCAATCGGCGGGCCAAGGCAATCCCTTGCGCTTATATGATTGTCACAACCCTATTGCCCTTATGGCAAGCTCCCAACCACTTTTATTATATATGTGCTAGAAGGCAGTGGCTGAGTGCCTTAGTATCTTGGGTATAACAGTAAACTGCATCAAGTGATGACATTCCAGTTCTTTGTCGGTATTCCTTCTTTGTTATTAATCCTAGGTCCACTCTAACCCGAGGTGGTAGTATCTGCTAGGGTCTCACCTATGCGTTAAAGATATCAAAAATGAATTTTAAAAATATGTTTAAAAATGAGTTAAAAATTGAATCCCAGATTGACTCTGACCCGGAGCGAAGTACCTTTCTCTTTCTTTCTTTCTTTCTTTCTTTCTTTCTCATTATATTTTTACTGTGTAGCATGCCCTTTTCTCCCCTTTCTTTCTTAAAAATAAAACGGATTTGTCCATTATTTAGCTGAGGTGACGACACTTATAAGAAATAAGCGGATAAGCGACATCAGATACTCAAGATTTACATTTTTGCATTTCATCTTGGACGATTTGAACGGTCTGATTTTTTACCAGAGGTGTTGTTGCAAGATAATAACGATCGGAACATTAAGGAACAAGCGTATTAATATATAGATTAGGATCTACCCATTAATGCTCATCATCATCATTATCATGTCGCGCTGTGGGCACGGATATCCATGACAATCTCTCTCCATCCGTCTCTATCGCTCATCATTCTCGGGAGGTCCTCTATGCAGCATCCTGTATCCGCACAGAGCTGGTCAATGTACGTCTTTGTTGGTCGGCCCACACTGGCTTGTCCATGTGCTAGCTTCCACAGGAGGACGTCGTTTATGAGTTCGTCCTTGCTTATCCAGCAGTGTCCCGCGTGTCTTGTCCGTCTTACTCGGATGGTTTGGATGATATGTGGCAGGTGGCCGTATAGCTGTTTTCTCGTGGGGTGCTGTTTCCACGTCTTGTTCAGGATCACAAGCAGCATTCTTGTGCAGCTCCCATCTAATTTATTCTCTAGTCGCTTCGTTAGGGTTCAGGTGGTGCAGTCATACAGCAGTACTGACACGACAACGGCCTGGAAGAACTGTCTCTATAACTTGTCTGTGAGATTGGATTTCCATGACAAGCATAGGGATTATAGTCTGAAAAAAAGGGGTATTTTTAATTTTTTAAATCCAACCGACCAACCAATAATGTACGCAATTCTGTTTAAAAAGTCAGCCATAGTTTTAGGACTCATAATGGCTTCGGCCCTGGACTGTACAAGTTAACATCGTTGATTTAGGGGGTCATCCTCCCAGGCATCACCTGCCCCCTTGATTTAAAGGGGCGGGACTGGGTTTATTTCCCAGTGTCTGAGGCACCCCCCTTGAGGGGGAATGCCGACGGGATCAATGCATTTTTTTACACCTGCCACCCATGAGCCTCGGTTCGTGGGTGGGCCCACATTGATAGAGCCTTGTGCATAACCCGTACACGTGGGGTACGTGGTAAATATCTAGTCCATATTAACAACATGAACACAGGTATACTCATATATACACATATATGCATTTTCACATATGTACATACACATGGTAGTGGAGTCTATGCTAAGTATAGGGTTTATAGTTTTCATAAAACTATAAAAAATGGGTTTTAGGTTATTTCCTAGTTGAGTAACATGAGCGACCCCACAAAAAACAGAACCCAAATTATTTATCTATTTTCCCATTAAACTAACCCTAAACCTACCTCCCCCCAGTTGAGTAACATGATATTACAGGGTGACCCAGAAAAAAATAAGTATTAAAATTTAAAATCTAATTAACAAAAAGATTTTGACTCTATAGACATTTCTTCTTATCTCTGTTAAAATGTTATTCGCTTATTTCCTAGTTGAGTAACATGAGTGACCCAGGAAAAAAACAGAACCCAAATTATTTATTTATTTTCCCATTAAACTAACCCTAAACCCCAACCCTAACCCTAACCCTAACCCTAAACCATAACCCTAACCCTAGTTGGACTTAAACTTTAAAAAAAAATAAAGAAATAGTTTTATTACAAAATTTCTGGTTCTGTTTTTTCTGGGTCACCCTGTAATTATTATGTCACTCAACTTGGGGGGGGGTTAGGGTTAGGGCTAGGGTTTAGGGGTTAGGGTTTAGGGGTTAGGGTAGGGGTAGGAGTAGGGTTGGTGTTTAGGGTTAGTTTGATAGGAAAATAAATAATTTGGGTTCTGTTTAATGTTGAAAAATATTTTAAAACTAAGTTTAATTGAAATTATACATTATAATACTAACACAAACAATTGTCTCAATAATAGATTCAATAATTAATTTCAATGGTTAATTAAATGTATAGTAATTTGTTTGTTTTTTTTGTTGTTTATTTTTTTAAAGCAATACGTAATTAAAAACAACCTTAAATCCCCTAAAACCGTAACCCGATTCGCAAAATGTTAATTCATAGACTGTAGTTAAACTGTCATTGGGTACCAATTGGGTTCCGTTTTAATTTTCCGATCTAAATCAGAAGTCGGCCTTTAAGAAATGTTAAATCCAACAAACCAACCAACGTTGAACGAAATTCTGTTTAAGGAATCAGCTTTAATTTTATGACTCATTGTCTATAATTATAGACAGCAAAGCGAATAAACTTTCAGCTTCCCTGTGGCTTCATCAGTTGAACGGATGCTTGATGATATTTTTGCAATATTTTCTTCTCACCTCTTAATTTATTTATAAGGCAAAATCTTTCTCTATACTTCTTTCTTTCTTTTTTGTTTTTTTTTGTTTACATTTACTTTCTTTTTTACTTTCTTTCTTTCTTTCTTTGCTTTTGGTTACATTTTTACTTTCTTTTTTTCTTTCTTTCTTTCTTTTTTTGTTTTTGTTTACATTTTTACTTTCTTCTTTTTTGTGCTTTGCTTACATTTTACTTTCTTTCTTTCTTTCTTCTTTCTTTTTCTTTCTTTCTTTCTTTTTGCTTTTGTTACATTTTTACTTTCTTTCTTTTTTCTTTCTTCTTTTTTTGCTTTGTTTACATTTTTACTTTTTTCTTTTTCTTCTTTTTTGCTTTTTGTTTACATTTTACTTACTTTCTTTATTCTTTCTTTCTTTTTTTGTTTTTTACATTTTTATTTCTTCTTTTTTTTTCTTCTTTTTTACTTTCTTCTCTTTTCTTTCTTTCTTCTTTTTTGATTTTGTTTACATTTAGTCTCTTTTCTTTTTTTTCTTTTTTTTTTCTTTTTTTTTTTGTTTGTTTACATTGTACTTTTTTTTGTTTTTACATTTTTACTTTCTTTTTTTTTTATCTTTCTTTCTTTTTTGCTTTTGATTACTTTTTTACTTTCTTTCTTTTTCTTTCTTTCTTTTGTTTTGTTTACATTTTTCGGCAAGACATTATTTATCTGTGTTTTGTCTGATATCGACTATAACCGTGTTTCCCCGAAAATAAGCAACCCTATCGACTGAGGCTTTAGAATACACCAACTCTATAGATAGGTAAGACTCCCTCCCCCAATTGGGCTACCTGTTTGCTGTGGGTGGCGACCAGTGATCCTTAATTATAGAACCCTAGTAGCAGTCCATGACATTCGACACTCCACTTAGGCCCTTACCTAAGCTAGACGATCAATCGGCTAGTCACGTCAATCCCTAGCACTGATTGCCCCAGCCCTATTGCCCTTATGGCAATCTATAACCCTTTTTATCATATATGTGCTAGAAGGCAGTGGCTGAGGATCTTCATGTCTTGGATATGACGTTACACTATCTGATGGGGAGGTTCTAGTTTTGGAGGTCTAGGGAATGTAGAATACCCTTTCATCACCATTGCTCCCATATCAACTCTGACCCGGAGTGGTAGTCTTTTTTCCAGGTTTATTGGGACAGTTCCAAGTGCACCAACTACAATTGGTATCACTTTCACTCTCATATTCCACATATCTTTCAATTCTCTGGCAAGGTCCAGGTATTTATCCATCTTTTCATTTTCCTTCAGCTTCACCCTGTGATCTGCTGGAATCGCAAAGTGCACCAATTGACACATTCTCTTTTCTTTTTTTAAAAAAATCAGCAATTCTGGTCTCCTGGCTGGGATAGGGTGAGCCGTCTCTATCTCATAGTCCCAGAGAATTTTATGCGTTTCATTATCAAGAACAGATTCTGGTTTATGCATATACCATTTTGTTGTATGTCAAAATTAAATTGTTAGTATAATTCCCAGTGGATCACCTTCCCAACTCAGTCGTATCTAGCTTTGTATTCCTATTGTGCTAGTTTGCTACATTCATTTAATACATGGTTTATAGTCTCATCTGTCACCGCACAGTCTACATTTACTGTTTTGTTGCGTCTTATCAATTTTTGCTTTGATATAATTTGTTCTTATGGCATAATTTTGTGCAGCAATTATTAGTGATTCAATTTCTCTCTTGAGGTTTCCTCTTCTTAACCATGTCCAATTTTTTTATGTGCAACCTCTCCGATTTGTCGTTTGAAGTGCCCATAAAATTGTTTTTCTTCCCATCTTTGTTTTCTAGTTTTCGTTGTTTTTCAGCTTGTCCATATATTACATCTGCAATTGTTGGCTGTCATAAGTAATCTTTCTTTGCTCTTTTTTGTGTATTCTACGAGTCCTTGGATTGTGGCCTCGACACAGTCCTCTATGTTGACAAGGCCTCTTCCACATTCTTTTCTTGAAACATATAGTCTTTATCATATCTCGAGTGTAGAGCCTTATGCATCGTCATTAATTTCCTAGTCCTTTAGCCGATCTGTTTGAGTTCTTCTTTTGTCCATTTTAAGAATGGCCCACAGTATCTTATAACAGGGACGGCCCAGGTATTTATTCCTTTGATAAGATTTCTGATGTTGAGCTTGGTTTCTAAGAGCTTTCTTGTTCTTCTGAGGTATTCTTTTTTAACTTTTTCTTTCATCTCTCTTTGCTTGATATTATCTGCTTCTAAAATTCCTAAATATCTTTAACTTTCTTTATCTTCAAGTGATTTTATAGTGTCCTGATTTGGTAGTTATATTCCGTCCATTAATTTTCTTTCTCCTTCTTTATTACTTGTGTAGCACATTTTTCGATTCCGAATTCCATCCCTATATCTTGGCTGTATATTCTAATGGTTTGTACCAGGGATTCTAGTTCTTTTTCATTCTTTTGTAAAAAGTTTTATGTCATCCATGTACATAAGGTGGTTCCTTTTTTCCTGAGAGTTAGTGAATTTGTATCCCCCTGTGAATTTTCTGAGTATATGATTGAGTGGCATCATTGCTATAATAAATAATAGTGGTGATAGCGAGTCTCCTTATTATTATTATTATTATTATTATTATTATTATTATTATTGGATCTCTACTTATAGTTTTTATTGTTTTTTGGTTTTTTTAACCACTTCTCCTTTATTTTTACCTAATTATTCCGATTTCATGCTGTTGGGGGGGTCTGTCTTTCTTCTCGGAACAAATTGATTGATCGATAGCTATGGGATATTACTTTTAGCTTGGATCTTCTTTGATACAAACCTAACCAATATTCTATTCGGATAAAATGACAACAAAATTTAAAAAAACAAAACAACCCCCTCCCCCCCCCCCCCAAAAAAAAAAAAATTCCCCCAAAGAGAACAAATAAAAACTTTTGGTGTCGACAAGGGCAATTTTCAAGATTTGAATTTGAATTTGAGAGTGGGTGGGGCGGAATTGCCCAATAGTTTTTTCTTAAATCTCATTTCGTAAATATTTCATAGTGTTCTCAGTCGGTAGACCTTTGGACTAGGAATCGCGAGGATACCGGCCCTTACCGACTCAGCGTATGAGTAGCACAGGGATCTGTGCGGTAAAGTGAGGAGTTGATGGTAGGTGTGGCGCTCCACCTCAGACGCAGTCGGTAGAGCTCTGGGCTAGGAATCGCATCTAATTAATTTCCAATCCACTTAGCAACAAAACAACTGCAAAAAACCTACTGTCAAAATTAAGAAAAATCCTTGGAAAAAAAAAACAGCAATAAATTTGACCATTCCTCACAACCTACCACTTGGCATAAAATAACCCTGGATGAGTTGACATGTCAAACAAAAATGACAAACAAAAACAACAACCAAATTATTTCCTTAGTTTTCTTTACCATTTCGTATAATTGAACATGATATATTAGACCCCTTTTTTTTCTGGCTGCAAAATCTCTGGTGCTTTGACAAGGATCGTCTTTGAGAGATGCTTTACAAAAACATCACTATCGAAAATGTCTGGTCTTCTAGGCTAAAGCTTATCAGAAAGATCACTGTCATCCTTTTTAAAGCTGCTAGTAAAGCTTTTTATGAAATTCACACAGGAAGCAATGAGAAACATTATACTCATTAAAGTCATTTTCTTCCCAGGAGGATTAAACGTTACCATAAACTATAAATGATGCACAGCCAGATAAAGTCAATATTAATCTAAATTTATTAGGTATGTGCAAAAGTCCCCAGCAATCTCTATTTGAATGATCCAAACAAATAATATCCCAAATTGAATACAATTTTCAAAGTTGATCAAACAGGCGTCGAAGAACTTTTTTATCAACTGTCAAATTATTAAAAATGATTTCCCTGGTTGTATCATGACTATACTCGGATACACTGGAAACAGCTGAGGATGATCGAAGAATACAGCGGCCGAAACGTTGTGTTAATAACTAACACAATAAAGATGAGTACAATAGTTCGAAAAATCAAAATTATTCACATCAAGCCACATCTAAAAAAATACAGTCAAATAATACCCCAAATTGAATACCACCCGCCGACTGCACCTCGGCAGAGGGGTAAGACACACCCAATGGAACACTCGGTTAGCCGTAGGTGGCGAACACTGATGCTTAAGGATGGAATCCTTGTGCTGAGCAGTCAATGATATCACTTAGGCCCTTACATAGGCCAGACGGGCAGTCGGAGAGGCCCCCTTTAATCAATCGGCTGATCACGTCCAACCCTAGCACCTATATGATTGTCCCAACCCTATTGCCCTTATGGCAACGCCAACCGTTTTTATCAGATATGTGCTAGAAAACGGTGGCTGAGGGTCTTTATGCCTTGGGAATGACGTTAAACTCTATCTGATGGTGAAGTTCCAGTTCAGGAGGTCTCTTTGCATCAATTTTCAAAAAACGTAAAGCGAAACGAGATGTGACGCTAAACGAGACTTTATGAAATCTCGTGTGTTATTCTTTGTACATTATTCTTTGTGTGTTATTCTTTGTGTGTTATTCTTTGTGTGTTATTTCTTTTCTTTTTTTTAAGTGTTGACACGGCAATCACGACTTCGAGTTTTGTTGCCCAAAGGCGATCGATTGGATTCCAAATAATGAAGAAAAAAAATTCATTTTTTCCCCAATCGTCTGCCGATCAAAATATTCAAACAACAAACTTTCATTTAGCATTTAGTGATTTGTGTTTGGGCAAGAAAGAAATAGAAAATGAAATAAGAGCGGAAGAAAGAAGACGAGGGTGAAGGGTTAAGAAAAGAGAATTAAAGAAATTAGAAAAGAAAGGGGTGGTGGTTAAATTGAACTTAACGGATCTAAATTTCACCATCGTATGTCACCCCGTCGAAAGAAAAAAATAGCAAAAATCAGGGAATTAACCGAATTTAATGAAATTTTCTGTATTGATATATTAATGAATAAAAGATATAATGCACGAGTTATTTTATTTAAAAACTTTTTGTAAAGTTTTGAAGGGTCATCCTTCGCCAGTTGAAAAGGGCTTAAAGAAAGTCCTGTGTAATGGAATCCTTTGTTAATCGTATAAGTCCTATCCTGCGTATTGGTAAAGATCCAGTGATTCAATCCTATGTCCGTCATCAAATAACGCTGCAGTAATTATGACCAGTAGGGTGAGTTAAGTACTTTATCAGCCTCAGAGTACTGTCAATGAGTGGCCAAGGAATAGATCACATGATCTCGCCTAGTCTATAGTATGGGCGGGGATCTAGCACACACCTTATATCCAAATATTTCGCGGGGAAGTGCGTGGTGTAATGGTTAAAGTCATGGGAAATGGACTCGTCGCCCCGAGTTCAAATCCTGAATGTGTTAATTGCATTTCACTTTGCGCTAATACCCTTGGGAAAGGTATGAATCCTACTCTCCCTCCAGCTATGGATAAATAGTAGGGCAGACTGGGCTCTTTAACCTTGGTTAGGCAACCGGTCTAGGAGAAGGAAAACTCTGAATTCAAACCTGTTGAACTCCGCTTAAGAAATTGACCTTGTGTCACATCCCGCTTGTGCGGAGGGGTTGGTAAATATATATATATCCAAAATTTCTCAACACTTTTACATTTTTTCAGGTCAGTTAACTGGATCCATGTATCTTTGAGGCGTAACACAGATTTTCAAAGATGTATGTCCTGCTATTTACCTGTAACTTTATAATATAGGTGCAAGAAGGCGGTGGCTGATTGTCGATTTCATTCTGGAACATCGCGGAGTATAGAGTACCCCCTTATCCCCATTACCTCCAGGTCTACTCTGACCTGGAGTGGTAGAACCTGTTACGGTCTCATCTTTGGGATGAATAGAAAAAATGATTTTTTAAATGTGTTTAAAAAAATTGAGTTTGAAAAAAATCGAATCTCCTCAAGAATGAATAAAACAAAATGTATTCGGCATAAAATAACCCAACAAGGGTTGACATGCCGTAAAATCCAATTAACCAACCAATCCAGTATTTATTAACATGCCTGAAGTTAATGAAAATCATTTCTTCCAAATTATTAATACTTTTAAATTTAATGAATTCTCGGGAAGTTAAACGAATCATATTTACATATACTAGCACAAAAAAACAGCCTCCGGGCGGTGTAAGAATTAATTATTGTAAGATATTGACTGAGTGTATGGGAGTTAAAAAATTCAATGTTAGAGAGTTTGTACCATAAGTAAATAAAATCATCAAATTTATTAAAGGAGTAAAAAAAAACAAAAAAAAAAAAAACAACAATACGAAATGGAAACTTAATTCTGATAACTTTAAATATATACCAAATTAAAACAAATTATAAATAAATATATGTAGGAAGCGCGTGGTGTAATGGTTAAAGTCATGGGAAATGGACTCGTCGCCCTGAGTTCAAATCCTAGACGTGGTAATTACATTTCACTTAGCGCCAATATCCTTGGGAAAGGTATGAATTCTACTCACACTCCAGCTATGGGTAAATAGCAGGGCAGACTGGGCTATTTAACCTTGGTTAGGCAACCGGTCTAGGAGAAGGAAAACTCTGAATTCAAACCTGCTGAACTCCGCTTAAGAAATTGACCTTGTGTCGCATCCTGCTCGTGCGGAGGGTTGGTATATATATATATATATAATATATATATATATATTATATATATTATATATAATACCCGGCATGTATTTATTTAAACATGTTTTATAAACAATGGGGACCCTCTAAGGTTGCATGCTCACATTTTGATTGTATTTATTCTATTATGACGATTTGGGATAATGTGACATAAGCAGTGACGTAGTTTCGGTTACAGATAAATAGAGACCGAATCTCCATTATTAGTAGATATAGTCGTCGGGCGACTTAAAGTCGGTATCAGCCGGACAGCGAGGGAGTCTATCCCTCTTTCACAAGCGCTAGACGAAGGAGATTGTTTGTTTCTGATCCCCGTGACGCTGTTGGCGAGGACCGGTATCGAACCAGGAACCTTGTGGTTCCTAATTCGACGCTCTACCAACTGAGCTTGACAATTTGCATTAAATAACCCACAAGGGGTTGATATGCTGTTTAACACAAATAACCAATCGTTATGAAGAGCATAAATGCCATTGTGATGTTTGGAAAATCCAAAAAGAAAATCTTGTGGTGCTATCAAGGAATGTCTAAAACGGATGTTTTTATCACGTGTCAGTGACGTCATGCGTGAACGACATAAACGGTAGCGCCATGTATAACGATAAAAAAGAAGAAAAGATAAACAAACACTAAGGGTTACGTGACTGCGACTTTGCCTAAGGTCTAGGGTTATTGTATATGTGTTAGATGTACTTTAACAGTCCCACCCCCTAAGGTTAAAGATATTTTGTTTAAATTGGATTGTTTGTCTTTAAAATGATAGCTTCTGGTACTTAGATATACTTCTTTTTTTTGCCATTAATATAATGTACATTTTCTACCTGGTTGGTAAATAATACTAAGCACTAGGTACCACCAAAATACGTCACGTGATCAGTTTCGGCCATATTGAAGGAAGAAACGTAAATATCTTTTAACTTACAGAAAAAAAGATAAAGAAATAACGAACATAAAGAGTTGTTACAAAGAAAAACAGTTAATTCAAAGATCACATTATCAGACTGAGAAAAAAATTACTCACCGTTATCTTGAAAAATAAGTAAAACAGTCCGTTTTTTTTACAACAGGGTCAATTTCTTTATTGTTATTTTTTAGCAGAATTCTGTATTCATGGTTCTTTTACTAAAAATCTCTCGCACTGAAACTTATAAAAATCTTCTGATATAATTATTCAGACTCTTATCTTTTGAGAAAAAAAGTAAAAATTGTTTTTTTTGTCGGTTAATTTTTTCATATTTCATAAAATAAAATAGGCGGGGGGGGGGGGTAAACCTCGTAAAAATTTTCCCCTAGAAAGACATATTTTCATCAAAAGGTAAACAATTATGGAAATTTTCGTGAAAATCGGACCATTAATTGATTTTTCATTTAAAAAATCTTTGTTTTTGGCTACGTTAAATTCCAATCGATTTAACTGTGCAAAAATGTAAACATTGTATTTTGTTCATAATTTCCATTATTTCCCTAACGCCCTGTCGGCTTGGGCGTTAGAATGTACCGACTGCACCTCTGCAGAGGGGTAATGGGGCCACCTGTTGGCCGTAAGTGGCGACCCGTGATGCTTAAGGATAGAGCCCAGGTGGATGAGCAGTTCATGACATGCAATACTCCACTTTGGCCCTATCTTGGGCTAGACGGGCGGTCGGAGAGGCCCCCTCCGATCAATCGGCTGGTCACGTCAAGCCCTAGCACCTATATGATTGCCCCAACCCTATTGCCCTTATGGCAAGCCCCAACCCCTTTTTATCATATGGATGCTAGAAGGCGGTGGCTGCGGGTCTACATGTCCCTGGAATGACGTTAAAACTCTATCTGATGGTGAGGTTCCAGTTTTGGAGGTTTGGGGAATGTGGAGCACCCCTTCATCACCATTGCTCCCTGGTCCACTCTGACCCGGAGTGGTAGTACCTGTTAGGGTCCCATCTATGGGTTAAATAGAAAAATGTATTTATAAAAAATTGTATTATCCATTAAGAATTTATTTATTTCAAAACTTTATCGGCATTAAATAACCCACTGAGGTTGATATGCCGTAAAACAAAAAAACAAATTATTTCCCTAAGCTGAATTTAAAAATTTTATTTCAAAACTTTTATATTTTTTCATATCAGTTAACTTTGAACCACATATCTTTGAGAATATGTGTTACGCTTCAAAGATACGTGGTTCAAAGGTAACTGACCTGAAAAAATACCAAAGTTTTTAAAATAACTGGTGCATTATATCCTTTATTCATTAATATATCAACACTGAAAAATTCACCAAATTCGGTTAATTCCTTGATTTTTTTGTATTTTTTCTTTCGGTGGGATGACATACAATGGTGGAATTTAGGTCCGTTAAGTTCAATTTAACCCTATTGCCCTTATGGCAAGCCCCAAACCCTTTTTATCATATGGGTGCTAGAGGGCGGTGACTGAGAGTCTACATGTCCCGGGAATGACGTTAAACTCTATCTGATGGTGAGGTTCCAGTTTTTGAGGTTTGGGGAATGTGGAGCACCCCTTCATCACCATTGCTCCCTGGTCCACTCTGACCCGGAGTGGTAGTACCTGTTAGGGTTCTATCTATGGGTTAAATATAAAAACATGAGTTGATAAACAAAATTTGTTATCCATTAAGAATGAATTTATTTCAAAACTTTGTCGGTATTAAATGACCCACTGAGGTTGATATGCCGTAAAACAAAACAAACCAAACAAATTCAATTTAACCATGTTCATAGGTGTGATATGATATTTCTCTGAATTTTTTTGTTGTCCAGTTGGACTCATGGCGCAACGAATAAAAAGACTTGTGTTAATACAGTTTTAAGTGACAATCATCTCTAGGTTGCAGGTTCAATCCTGGCCAAGGGTGATAATAACAGAATACTGGACACAGCTTAACCGTACCTTGTCATGTTTAACGGAATGAGAACAGACTACACCCAAAGAGAAGGACTCTCCTGAGTATTCTAGCCGATTTGATCAATGCTGTTCTTTATGTTGTATATCTCTTTCTTTTCTTACTTCTATTCTTCTAGCGTCTCTTCTAGCGTCTGGACTTCGTCTTGGGGACTTCGTGTCTGGTCTTACATTGGGGATTTCTCTTTATCAGAAGCCCTGTGTCATTGGTAGTTTTTAGATAACAACACAAGACTTCGATTTAACTTAGATCATATTTTAATCTGAAATCCCCACCAGACTACCTGCGCAGATTGAGTCGGCACCGTGCATAACACGACTTAACACCGTCGTGGGTTTTGCCGACCTGACTAAACATCTCTTTCTAATCTAAACCGGAAGAGGGTCTTCTCCACCGATTCTCACGGTATCCACCGGAAGGAGGATCAGGACAGGTCAAGCCTTGTCATTCAATCCTTCAAGGCCACCGGCTGCAACTTATAGCAACCATTTTGATTTCTACACTACTGTACATAAATATTAGGAATCTAATAATTATGTAACATTTAAATGGTCACAATTCTACCTCTGATTTCCGACCCATCCAGACTCTTTTCCAAATCCTTGATGACTGTTCTAGGGCACCAATTATAATTGGTACGACCTTTATCTTTATTAGCAAATATATGCCCCCCCCGGGTATAAGTATTTAAGTCTTAATGTAATAAGATATTGTATTGAATTAGACAGGCTAACGAAACTAAATAATGATGCAGACAAAAATATCTGAAACAGAGGTGGGTATAATCGAAAAATAGAACCACTGAAACTCTTCCATCACTCCAGTCTTTCATTGCTAAATTTTCCTACTTTAACTAATTATTTAAAATAGGTAGTAAAGAATAAGATTACAGTTATTTCTTCTTGTTAATGGATTTCTTTTAAGATGTATCTATGAGATTTATGCTCATATTTATTAAAATAAAACCAAACTATTAGAAATCAATAATACCAAACACATATTAAAATCAAATTTAATTTTTTGTCGTCATCACTTCAAATAAAATAACTGGTGCAATATATATTTTATTCATTAATATATCAACACAGAAAATTTCATTAAATTAATAATGGAACAACATTTTATTAATATTTGAGGTTTAGATAAAAACAAAATCATGGAGAATGTGACGTAAATAACTTTATGGTTAAGGCAATTGTGATTTGAATAGTAACATAGTTTCGGTTACATACAGATAACCACACAATCTCCATTATAATAAAATGTACATTTTTTGTTTATTTGGTTGGATTTTATGACATGACAACTTTTCATTTTCTGTTTGCTATCAACTAACAGCTGGTAAATGCAAATGGTTAAATCGAACTTAACGGACCTAAATTCCACCATCGTATGTCACCCTGCCGAAAGAAAAAAAAATACCAAAAATCAGGGAATTAACCGAATTTTATAAAATTTTCAGTGTTGATATATTAATGAATAAAATATATAATGCACCAGTTATTTTATTTAAAGTGATGTCGACAAAAAATTACATTTTAAGCCTCAATGTGCATTCCTTCCACGGGGTACCATTTTCAAAATCAATTGGACACATGGCCTAGTGGATAAGGTAGTTAAGTCAAGACAGTTCTAAGTGACAGTTATCTCTAGATTGAAGGTTCAATCCTGATCAAGGGCAGCAGTAACATAGAATAATAATTAACACAGCTTATTAATGAATAAAATATATAATTTACCAGTTATTTTATTTAAAAACTTTTTGTAAAGTTTTTAAGGGCCATCCTTGGCCAGTTGAAATAGGGATTAAAGAAAGTCCTGTGTTATAGAATCCTTTGCTGATCCTTTGGTAATCGTATAAGTTCTATCCAAAAATCAGGGAATTAACCGAATTTTATAAAATTTTCTGTGTCGATATATTAATGAATAAAATATATAATGTACCAGTCATCTTATTTAAAACCTTCTACATTTTTTCAGGTCAGTTAACTTTGAATCACGTATCTTTGAAGTGTAACATAGATTCTCAAAGATACGGGGTATAAAGTTAACTGACCTGAAAAAATATAAATGTTTTTTTTTAATAAATTAACTGGTGCATTATATATTTTATTCATTGATATATCAATACTTAAAATATAATTAAATCGATTAATTCCCTGATTTTTGGTATTTTTTTTTTCTTTCGGTGGGGTGACATACGATGGTGGAATTTAGGTCCGTTAAGTTCGATTTAACTGAGAAAATATTATTTTAGTTTGGCAAACGTTTCTCGGCGTGTCTTCTCTGAATTTGTTTGTAGTTATTTAGTAGAACTCTACTTATATAAAAGAATGGTTTCAGGCAAACCACAATCGACCCACCCACCACACACACACACACACACACACACACCACACCCGACACCACCACCAATACCACTACTACCCACAACATCACCCACCAGCACAGTTGCCGTTATCTTCATCACCATCTCCTTCCATCTCTGTCTCCCCCTCCCTATACCCGACATACCCAAGCTTTCCCGGAGGTGTCATGCCTCTGTCGACGTGAGTCGTGTCTTCATCAAGAAAATGGCTTCAAATTTTCTACCTGCGTCGACGATAAAGATTCAATGCATATTTCACGAATAGTTTAGGATAATAATTTTTTTAATTAAAAAAAAATTACCAAAAAGTCACAAAAAGAAGGACACAAGTTTACCGAATGGAAAATAAACAAAAAACAAAACACAAAAAAAAAAAAAAGAAAAAGAAAGAAAAAAAAAGAAAAAGAAAGAAATAAGAAAGAAAAAGAAAAAGACAAAGTAAGAAAGATAACAGAAAATGTAGAATTTGAAGGGGAAAATACTTTCTTTTTCTTCTTTTGTTTTAAAATATTTATTTAAATTATTTAAATCTAATTTGAATATTAATTACAAACGCATTTTAATTTAAATTTATTTCTTAAAAATAATATTGAAATCGCATTCAAGAAGAGATTGTAACCCGAGCAAAACCAGGGCCTGCCAGCATGATGTCTTTTCGTCTGTCAGTATATATATATATATATATATATATATATATAGTCTGTACAGAAATAACCTACTCGAGTTTCATCATAAGGATCTTCAGAT
Organism: Doryteuthis pealeii; assembly: GCA_023376005.1. NCBI lineage: Eukaryota > Metazoa > Mollusca > Cephalopoda > Myopsida > Loliginidae > Doryteuthis > Doryteuthis pealeii. The sequence goes on from CM042173.1 coordinate 62,832,462, forward strand.
CTGAATATCCTTATGGTGAAACTCGAGTAGGTATTTCTGTACACACTATGATAATATATATATATATAATATATGTATGTTATAGTCTGTAGGAGAAATAACCTACCTGAGTTTCACCATAAGGGTCTTCAGATCTGAATATCCTTATGGTGAAATTCGAGTAGGTTATTTCTGCACACACTATAATATTAGATCTGCTAAATCGTCCCTAATCGTTAATACATATATTAAAAACAACCCTGTGTTATATACACTCAAAATTTGAGTGATCAATTTTTAAAAAAATGTTTTGTTTTTTTTAACTTTCGCCCCTTTTTTTCAGTAACAAGAATTTAAAAAAGATTACAAATAAATAAACACCAACAAATTTTTGAGTAAAATATTCAAAAATAATTATCTAATTAAATAATTAGTTGGTTTGGTTTGTTTTGTTTTACGGGCATATCAACCTCAGTGGGTCATTGTTAATGCCGATAAAGTTTTGAAATAAATCAATTCTTAATGGATAATACAATTTTTTTATAAAATACAGTTTCTATTTTAAACCCATAGATTGGACCCTAACAGTACTACCACTCCGGATCACAGTGACCAGGGAGCAATGGTGATGAAAGGGTGCTCCACATTCCCCAAACTCCAAAACTCGAACCTCACGATCAAATAGAGTTTAACGTCATTCCCAGGACATGAAAACCCTCAGCCACAGCCTTCTAGCACCCAAATGATAAGGATTGGGGGTTGCCATAAGAGCAATAGGGTTGGGGCAATCATATAGTTACTAGGGTTTGACGTGGTCAGCCGATTGGTCGGAGAGGGCCTCTCCGACCGCCTATCTAGCCCAAGAAAAACCTAAAGTGGAATATTGCAAGTCATGGACTGCTCATCCACCTGGGTTCTATCCTTGGCACCCACGGCCAACAGGTGGCCCCATTGGGGGAGTCTTACCCTTCTGCAGAGGTGCAGTCGGTGCATTCTAACGCCCCAGCCGACAGGACAGGAAATGATAATTAATAGATGCGTGTAACATTCTATTTGAGGGGACAGGACTAAGTTCCATTTCAAATTGTTTTATGTTTTTATTCCTTTGGTAAATGTGTTGATTTTTTCTTTTAGCTTAATATTTGAATATTTACCTCCCCTCTCAGAATAATCTTTCCAAAAAAGTTTACACCGCCCAGAGGGGTTTTTCTGTGCTAGTATATATTGATATGATAATATGTTTCTATATCATAAGTAAAGAGTGCTCAATATTCTTCAGAAGTAACACAAATTTCCCTGTTCTAGTGCTAGTGAAAAGGGGATAGACTCCCTCGCTATTCCGCTGATACCGACAATATGCCACTCTGTCGACTTTTTACTTTATTGTATAATGTTTCATTTGAAATGATAATATCCTGATGTCTTGGATATAGAAGAAAAATTAACTTTACATTAAAAATGTTAGAGTACACTTATATTATTATTTTTTTCCGGACACTTGATGATGGCACTTCGAAATGCCGAAAGTACTTGGGATAATAACTTCGGTGTACTAATCTACGGATTCCATCCAAATATAAAAACGTTGGCCAGAAAGCTCGAAAAGATCGTTAATAAAATTGTTAAACAGGAGACGTGTCTTTTGTTTAATTCTACATTATATATATATATATATATATATATAGGGTCATCCACAGACACGTGTTTCGACTTATGAAGTCTCTCAGTGTGGCTAGAAATTTTGTAAGCTATCTACAGCCGGAATTGAAATCCGATCGATTGGGTGTCAGTCCGCACCCTAACAATTAGGCTGTCTTCACTTACAGAATGGGAAGGGGATTTTAACTGTTTTAATACATACATTGCTTTGTGTGTAAAGGCCTGTCACAGAATGCTCCGTTCCTTATATAGAAGAGCGTCGCGTTACGCTTGAGTTGGCGGCCGTCAGCGAAATCCTCCCAGAGTGCTCAACCTAGGGGATGGGAGCATATATATATATATATATATATATATATATATATATATATTATATATATATATATATATATAGTAATCTCATAAAATAGGCCCACTGCAGTCTCAGTAAAAAAAAAAAACAAAAAAAAAACAGCAAAAATAGATTTTTGCGTTTCTTTAAAATACTTATGATCGATGGCTTACGGAAATAATATTCCTAATTAGCAAGATATGTGGATATACCACAGTATGGTAATGTAATTATTACAACGTTGATGCGTTTATTTAAGAGCTTTTGCTAAATAGTTCAATAATTAAAACATAATTATCTGATTTAACTCACTCGCATCTTTTTCTTCTATTCTTTCCTTCTTTTCAGTGTTTTCATTATGTTCGACTGAAACAGATTAGCATTATAGCTTTCTCTTGCTCACACCTCCTATCTGCCCTTCACCTACTCTCTTTTTTCTTCTTTTCTTCCTTCTTTTCATCTTTTCATTATGCTCGTTGAAACAGATTAGCGTTATCACATCTTCTCTGAATTTTCCCCTATTCTCTTTCTTCTCTCTCTTTTTTCTTCCTTCTTTTATATATTTTTTTTGTCTAGCATTTCTTTCTTCTTCTTTTTAATAAAAAAACGAATGGTTCATTATTTAGCTGAAGTGACGACACTCATAATAATTCGGCGATAAGCAACACCAGATAAATCAGGATCTACATTTTTGCATTTCATCTTGGACCGATGTTGACGGTCTCATTTTTAACCAGAGGATGTTACAAATGGTAACTGTCATACTTTTAAAGAACACGAGTATAAATATATAGGTAATACAGACTTGAGCACAGGGAGAATATTTGAAATCTAAACATGTTTTGTTCCAATACTTCTGAACGATGCCCTAGAGAAATAATGTTACTAATAATACACACTTGAGCCTGATGAAAAAAAAAAGAAATACATTGTGATGAGGGTAGAAAGTAGAGATAGAATTTCTTATCCCTTTTTCTTTGTAGCATGTCTTTTTTCTTCCCTTTGTTTATCATAAAAAACTGAATGGTCAATCATTTATCTGAGTTGATGACACGCATAAGAAATAAGAATTCGGCGGATAAGCAACAGCAGATAATCAAGAATTACATTTTTACATCTCATCTTGGACAATTTGGACAGTCTTCATTTTTAACCAGAGGGTGTTGTGAGATAATAACGGTCGTACTTTTAAGTAATACGATTATTAATACATAGGTGATATAGACTTGAGCACAGGGAGATAATTTGAAAACTAAACATGTTTTGTTCCAATATGAAAGTATTTGCAATCTAAACATGTTTTGTTCAGATACTTTTGAGCGAAGCCCTACAGAAATAATGTTACTAATAATAGTCTTGATCACTAGGAGAATATGTGAAATCTAAACATGTTTTGTTCCAATATGAGAGTATTTGCAATCTAAACATGTTTTGTTCCAATATGAGAGTATTTGGATCTAAACATGTTTTTGTCCAATATGAGAGTATTTGGAATCTAAACATTTTTGTTCCAATATGAGAGTATTTGCAATCTAAACATGTTGTTCCAATATGAGAGATTTGCAATCTAAACATGTTTTGATGAGAATTGCAATTTAAACATGTTTTGTTCCAATACGAGAGTATTTGAAATCTAAACAGTTTTGTTCCAATACGAGTATTTGCAATCTAAACATGTTTTGTTCCAATATGAGAGTATATGAAATCTAAACATGTGTTGTTCCAATATGAGAGTATTTGGAATCTAAACATGTTTTGTTCCAATATGAGAGTATTTGCAATCTAAACATGTTTTGTTCCAATATGAGAGTATTTGGAATCTAAACATGTTTTGTTCCAATATAAGAGTATTTGCAATCTAAACATGTTTTGTTCCAATAAGAGAGTATTTGCAATCTAAACATGTTTTGTTCAAATACTTATAAGTGATGCCCTACAGAAATAATATTACTAATAATAAAGACTTCACCAGAGGGAAAATATTTGAAAACTAAACATGTTTTGTTCAAATACTTTTGAGCGATGCCTTACTGCAATAATATTATTAATAATACACACTTGAGCCTGATGAAAAAAAAGAAAGAAGTACATCGTAATGAGGATAGAAAATAAAGACGCAATTTCTTATCACCATCCTTAACCAAGGCATCGTAATTTTTAAACGAAAGGACGAAATAACTTATTTCAAAACGAATTACTTAAAAATGCCTCGGAAAGTTCACTAATCTGCCCATAAATTACTCGTAAATCATTTAAATTCCATTTAGACGAAAAAGAAAAAAAAAAAAAAATGCAAAGATAAAAAAAAACAAAAAAAAAACGTAGCCATCGATAATTTTAATGTAATAGATTAAAAAGAAAATTTTTGGAAGGAAATAAAAATAAGCAAAAATTTATGATATCAAGCCTGCCATTTAGTTAAGTTTCTATAAATTACGCCCGTTTTTTTAAAAACTCGTTTATTTAGGAAATTATATTATTATTATTATTATTATTATTATTATTATTATTATTGCTTTGTTGTTGTTGTTGTTGTTGTTCAGACTTCAGTGAATGAAAAAAAAATATAAATAAAATTTCGAACATTGATTGAAAAAGGGAAAATTGTCGAATTCTTCCACTGTCTAAAAATGGAATTTTAACCACTTCCTCTCGACGTTTTAATTAAATTGTCAGATTTTTAGTTTAACCTCCGCGCTGCTTGTTGATGCTGAATTAATAAAATAAGATAAAATGAAATCAAACAAGACAACAACTAACTTAAATCACAAAACAAACAAACAAAACAACATAAACAGAAATAATAAAAAAAAAAAAAAAAAAAAAAAAAAACAAGAACCAAAACTACAAAACTCTATCATAGACATTAAAGCTTAATGCATATTCCCGAAAATTACTATCCGACCCCCCCCCCTCCTTTATATATTTTTCAAAACTTTGAATATTTCCCCTCAACCTCTACCTGCAATCTCCCCTTCCTCTTCCCGCCCCCTTTTTAATTTCATTTTAAGCCATTACTCAAGATATTACTTTAATAATAATAATAAATACTTCGGCGCGAAGAGCGGAGTCAATTTAATTATGATTTTGTGTTGGGGGGTTTGAAATGATCAAATATGGCGATGCGTTGGCGCGCGAAAATGTTAGATCCACTTTGCCGGATTTCCGGTCATGTTGAAAAAAAAAGGGAATATGGATTCAAACTAATGCCGTAATTAGCATAAAGTGTACAATGAGGACCAAGGGATCTGGATTCTTACTGCCGGGCTGGTGAGGCTAGACGATTTCGAACAGGGGAAGAAAAGGTTTACCAGTTTGAAAGAAATTCGTTTAAAATTGGCGGTAACTGAAAGAATATTTACAAAGTTGATTAACAGAAGAAAAATAGAAATAAATAAAGAAAAAAGGAAAGAAAGAAAGAAAGAAAGAAAGAAGGAAGGAAGGAAAGGAAGAATGAAATAAATAAAGAAGGAAAGAAATAAAGAGAAAAGAAAGAAAGAAAGAAAGAAAGAAAGAAATAAGTAAAGAAAGGTAGTAGATAAATAGATGAATAGATAAGGAAAGAAAGAAAGAAAGATGAAAAGAAAGAAAGAAAGAATGAACTAAAGAAAGAAAGAAAGAAAGAAGGAGTAAAGGAAAGAAGAAGAAAGAAGTAAAGAAAGAAAGAAAGAAAGAATAAAGAAAGATAAGAAATAACAAAATGAGAGAAAGAAAGAAAAAGGGTGAGAAAAAAGAGAAAAAAGAAAGAAGGAAGGAAGGAAGCAAAAACGAAAAAAAAGGAAGAAGGAAGCAAAAAAAAAAGGAAGATAGAACGAAAGAAAAAGAAGAAAAGAAAAGAAAGAAGGAAACAAAGAAAGAAAGAAGAAAGAAGCAAAAGAAAAAAAAGAAGAATGAAGTAAAGAAAGAAGAAAGAAAGAAAGAATGAGAGAAGGAAAGAAAGAGAAAGGAAAACAAAAAAAAAGAAACAAATAAATAAAGAAGGAGCAAAAGAAAAGGAAGATAGAACGAAAGAAAGAAAAAAATGAAAGAAAGAAGGAACAGAAAGAAAGAAAGAAAGAAAAAGGGAAGCAAAGAAAAAAGAATGACGTAAAGAAAGAAATAAAGAATGAGAGAAGGAAAGAAAGAAAGAAGGAAAACAAAAAAAAACACAAAAATAAAGAAGGAAGCAAAAGAAAAAGGAAGATAGAACGAAAGAAGGAAAAAGTAAGAAAGAAAGTAAGAAGAAAGAAAGAAAGAAAGAAAGAAAAAAGAAGCAAAGAAAAAAAGAATGAATTAAAGAAAGAAAGAAATAATGAGAGAAGGAAAGAAAGAAAGAAACAAACAAACAAACAAAAAAAAGAAACAAATAAAGAAGGAAGCGAAGAAAAAAGGAAGATAGAACGAAAGAAGGAAAAAAGTAAGAATGAAAGAAAGAAAGAAAGAAAGAAAGAAAAGCATTGGAAGAAGAAAAATGCATTTAAAAATGGTGATGATATAAACAATATTTGAAACATTAATGAACAGAGAAAGGAAGGAGAGTCCGCCCCCTATCATTCGGATAGTGACGTCAAACCCTAGCCCCTCTATAATTGCCTCGACCCTATTACCTTTATGTCAAGACCCCAACCCTTTTTATCATATATGTGCTAGGCTTGCGCGTGGTGTAATGGTTAAAGTCATGGGAAATGGACTCGTTGCCCCGAGTTCAAATCATGGACGTGGTAATTGCATTTTACTTAGCGCTGATACCCTTGGGAAAGGTATGAATTCTACTCTCCGTCCAGCTATGGGTAAATAGTAGGGCAGACTGGGCTCTTTAACCTTGGTTAGGCAACCGGTCTAGGAGAAGGAAAACTCTGAATTCAAACCTGTTGAACTCCGCTTAAGAAATTGACCTTGTGTCACATCCTGCTGGTGCGGGGGGTTGGTAAATATATATATGTGCTAGAAGGCGGTGACTGGGGGATATTTTGGCCTGGGTATGACGTTAAACTGCATCTAATTGTGAAATTCCAATCCTAGACCTTTGAAGAGTGTGGAGTACCCCTTCATCAACATTACTCCCAGTTCCACCCTAACCAAGAGTGGCAGCACCATCAATGGCTTAAATGGAAGAAAATGAGTTAATAAAAACATTCTTGAAAAAAAATTGAGTTTAGAATGACAAAACATTATCTTATTATAATGGAGATTCGGTGTCTGTAACCAAAAATACGTTCCTGCTTACGTTACAATACCCTCAGGAATTGCCTAAGTTTATCAATTAGTTTTGGATTTATAATTAAAATCATTAATACATAGAATAAATCTTATTTATTAACGAGGTCTCTATGAAAATCTGAGTTAAATTTACCTAAAATAGCCCATGTTATTAGGGTATTTGCTTCTCATCCCACTTATGAGGGCGTGACTGTTGTGATGTTAGTCCCAACAGTAAAAAGAAGTCAAGTCGAGATGGGGTAAAATAAGACAAGTGTATTTACAATCAATGGTACATGTACGACTAGCTTGTCGTTAACGGGAACAGTCCTCCCTTTCCACTCGGTGTCTCACTATTTATAGTGAGAACCGGTGCATGTTCTCCACTGTAGGAACGGCCGGTACAACAGTGACACAAGGACATTTTTATGTGGGCCCACCCACAAACTGAAGCTCAAGGGGGCGCCTCAGGCACTGTGCAATAAACCCAGCCCTGCCCCTTTGATTCAAGAGGACAGGTATTGCCTGGGGGATAGCCCCCCTGGGATCAACGCTGTTAATTTACATTAACAAACACAGGTCCTGAAGATGTTATTGGTGTGTTTAAACCCCCTGTGTCATATATAATTAAGAAATATGTTAATTTGCATACTGGTTTTAACAAAACCGGGTTTGATAAATAATTATTTGATGATATTGATCTCTAATATTATTGTTTCATTCTCCAGAGTATTAAAATCAATCCTATGAATGAGGACATAGTCTTGCTTGTTTTTTTAATTATTCTTTAGAGCAGTAGTTCCTAACTTATGGACAAAGGCCGCACCCCCAAAGACTTACTGTATGGCGAATTAGCAGAGGGAACCCGGTCAGTAGGGAGACCACACCTGCACTTTAAAAATGTCTGCAAGAGAAAAATGAAGACGTGCCACATTGACATCAACACATGGGAGGCTTGTGCAGAAGACCGTACGACCTGGCGACTCCTTGTCAAACAAGGAACAAAAATGAGTGAAAAAGAGAGGAAAAAAGCCGCCACAGAAAAGAGAGCCAAAAGGAAGGAGGAGGTAACAGAGTATAACTAACCCGTCGTGGCTTTTGTCCGATTTCTGAACTAATACAAATCTGTTGGTTCTAAATTTATCATTCTGTTCCAACTGGGAAAGAAAAAGGAGGAATCAGGACAAGTCACGCCTTGTCAATTCAATCCTTCAATTGGCGTGGGCTGAACATATAGCAACCATATTTGGTTTCTACGACTACTGACTACATAAATATTAGGAATCTCATAATTATGTAACATTTAAATTGGTCACATTCTACCTCTGAATTTCCCGACTATAGATCTTCTCTCACAATCTTTGATGAGCTGTATCAAGTGGCACCATTATAACTGCGTCACGACTTATTCCTTTATTAGCAAATCTATGCACCCCTGGGTACAAGTATTTAAGTCATATGCTATATAGATTTGTATTGTATGAAGCGTTGAACTAATAGAAGGCAGAATAAAAGATTACAGAGGTGGTATAAATCGAGGATAAACACTGAACTCTCCATCACAACAATAAACATATATATTATCATTGCTAAATTTACTAAAAATACATAAATAATAAATAAATATAGATATAAGATAAATTACAGTGATTCTTCTTGTTAATAAAGGAATTTCTTATAAATAAAAAGATTATTGAAAAGATTTATTAGCCTTCATATTTTAGTTTAAATAACCAAATAATATAGAAATATATACGAAAATATTAATAATATTATAATAAAAAAATATAGCATATTAGTAAATATAACAAAAGTATAACAACTAAGTGACAAACTATTTGACTGATAATAAATAAAACTAGAAATAGACTAGATATAAGATAATATAAGATATGGGCACAGTAATTAATACATGCTAAGCAATTCTTATTATTCACAAACGCCGACCATACTCAATTGTGGCAAATATACTCTGTAGAAATATATATCAGATAAATCACACTACATTAGGAACAGTAACATCTCCAACATAGAGAAAACGATGTATAAAAATGAGAATAGAGAAAGATAAGAGAGAGTATAAATAAACTTTAATACGATCATATGGAAATCCAATCTCAAAAGACAAGTTAAAGAGACAGTTCTTCCAGGTTCGTTGTCGTGTCAGTACTCACTGACACACCTTTGATGGTAACCTGGAACCTAACTAAGCGACTAGAGAATAAACTAGATGGGAGCTGCAAAGGAATGCTGCGGGTGACCCTGAACAAGACGGAAACAACACCCTACGAGAAAACAGCTGTACGGCCACCTGCCATATTCACCAAAACACATACCAGATAGAGCAGGACACTGCGGAGAAGCAAGGACGAACTCATAAGCGACGTCCTCCAGTGGAAGCCAGCACATGGACAAGCCAGTATGGCCGACCAGCAAACGTACGTTGATACAGTGTGGATGAGAAGGAGTGCTGCAATAGAGCTCCGAGAATGATGAGCGAATAGGGATGGATGGAGAGAGATTGTCATGGATGTCCGTGTGAAAGCTCGACATGATGATGATGATGAAATAAAAAGAAATCATGGAGAATGTGAATAAATAACTGAGGGAATTTCTGCTTGCTGTCAATTAACAGCTGGGGAATGTAAAAAGTGGATATTTACCACGTACCCACACGTGTACGGGTTAGGCAAGGCCCTATTAATGTGGGACAACCACGAACCGAAGTTCATGGGAGGCGGTGCAAAAAATGCGTCGTTCCCGTCGCAATTCCCCTCAAGGAGGCGCCCTCAGGCACTGGGCAATAAACCCAGACCAGTTCCTTTAAATCGAAGGGGCAGGTATTGCCTGGTGGATGGCCCCTGGGATCAACGCACCGGACCCCCGGTAAAAAGCGTGTGTAATCGCTATTTCTCTGAATTCTTTTTTCACTGGGACATGGCGCAAACGGATATAACGATTTGAATCAATACAGTTCTCTAGGTTCGGTTTCAATCCTGGCCGAAGGGAACATAATAACATAGAATCTTAAACACAACTTAACACTTGTACTACGTTTATGATAACGAACAAGAGAGATTACCCGTGTGGATTGCATAAAGGGTTCCGGTTCGAAGTTCAGGAGGTATCTTGATTACGACAGAAGGCACCCGAGTTCGACAGAAGGTTCCAAAGTTCGAACGAAACACCTGAAGAAGGCCAGAGGTTCACATCGGTCGAAAAAATAAAGAAGAGGTAAATACTCAAATAATACAGGCGTTTATGTTTTTTGTGCATCTGATATTTGATACGTATGTTGCATAGCCAACATCGGGTATATAAATACTGTGAGAGAGACAATATAATACTGCAATATATGCGCCCTCCGGAATGCAAGTTATTTAAGTTTAATGTATAAAATATATTTAAATTGGACGGGCTAATGAAACTTAAATGAAGAATGCAGATAAAGATTTCAAACTTTACTCTTCATCACTCCCGTCCTCATGACTAATTTTTCCTAATTTAACTATTTAGTTAAGATAGGAAGTAGAGAATAAACTTACAGTTATTTCTTCTTGTAAAGAATTTCTTTTAAGATTTATTGAAGAGATTTTGCTCATACTTCATTTGAGAAAAAAAAACAAACAATTAGAAATCAATAATACCAAGCACATATTTATTAAATCAAATTTTTAATAATAATATGCAAATTAGCCTTTACCGTTGACACTGCTACACCGCTATTTTTGTATATATAATCCATACATTGCATGTTATTAGTATGTATAGTGGCTAAACAGTATTTAATGGTAAAACAATTTTATTAATATTGATGTTTAAATAAAAAATTAAAATCATGTAGAATGTGATGCAAATAACTAATGGAATGTGACTTTAGTAGTAATATAGTTCTCGGTTCACGACAGAACACACTCATCCATCAACTACACTAATATATACTATATATATATAATATATATATATATACTATAATAGTCCAATTGAAACGCCTATTTGTTTATATGCAGTTCATTTAGTGGATATAAAAGGCCTTAGAAAAGTTCTGTATTCTCAAATCAGCTGCGACAGACAGACGGAAGAGAGACAGACGGGTGAGACAGAAAAGAGGACTAGTATTATCTGGTATTGAGATATATGTCCTCATTCTTCAGTTGTTATTGTTACAACGTTTCGGCCGATATGTCCCCGGCCTTCTCAATATTCTACTTGCGGACTCGGAACCTTCTTTTCGGACTCGGACAACCTTCTTGTCGTAAATACGCGAACTTCATTGTCGTAATCGGGAGCCATCAGCGGAACTTTGAACCTAACCACTTTATTCAATCCACGGAAGGTATCCTCGTTGTCATTACGACTATAGCTGGGGTATGGGCGTTAAGCTGTGTTAATTTATTCTATGTACTGCTGCCTTGATCAGGATTGAACCTGCAATCTAGAGATAAACTGTCACTTAGAACTGTCTAAACTAACTATCTTATCCACTAGGCCATGGTCCAATTGAAAGAGGACGATTTTTGAAATGGTACCAGTGGAAAGAATGCACATTGAGGCTTAAAGTAATGTAATTTTTTGTCGACATCACTTTAAATAAAAAACTGGTGCATTATCTCTTTTATTCATTAATATATCAACACTGAAAATTTCATGTAATTCGGTAATTCCCTGATTTTTGGTATTTTAAAAAGATACCTGGTTATGTAGATAAGGCCAACAGTATTAATAATGGAACAAAAACATTTTATTAATATTTGAGGTTACAAGATAAAAAACAATCATGGAGATGTGAACTACAATAACTTATGGTTAAACGGGAATTGTGATTTGAGTAGTACATATTTCGGTTACATACAGATAACCACACAATCTCCATTACTATATAAGATGTATATTTTTTGGTTTGGTTTGGTTGGATTTTTAATGACATGACAACTTTTCATTTTCTGTTGCAATCACACTAACAACTGGTAAATGTAAATGGTTAAATCGAACTTAACGGATCTAAATTCCACTATGCATGTCACCCAGACCGAAAGAAAATACAAAAATCAGGGAATTAACCGAATTTAATGAAATTTTTTGTGTTGATATATTAATGAATAAAAATATATAATGCACCAGTATTTATTTAAGTGATGTCGAAAAAAATTACATTTTAAAGCCTCAATGTGCATTCCTTCCACGGGGTACCATTTTCAGAAATCAAATGGACACATGCTAGTGGATAAGGTAGTTGGTCAGACAGTTCTTAAGTGACAGTTATCTCTAGATTGCAGTTCAATCCTGATCAAGGGCAGCAGTAACATAGGAATAATAATTAACACAGCTTATTAATGAATAAAATATATAATTTACCAAGTATTTTATTTAAAAACTTTTTGTAAGTTTTAAGGGCATCCTTGCCAGTTGAATAGGGTTTAAAGAAAGTCCTGTGTTATGGAATCCTTTGGTGAACCTTTGGTAAGTCGTAGAAGTCCTATACAATAATCAGGGAATTAACCGAATTTTATAAAAATTTCAGTGTTTATATATTAATGAATAAATATATAATGCATCAGTTATCTTATTTAAAAACTTTTTCATTTTTTCAGGTCAGTTAACTTTGAACCACGTATCTTTGAAGTGTAACATAGATTCTCAAAAGATAGGGGTATTATAACGTTAACTGACCTGAAAAAATGTAAAAGTTTTTATAATAAAATAACTGGTGCATATATCTTTTATTCATTAATATTACAATACTTAAAATAATAATCGATTAATTCCCTGAGTTTTGCTATTTTTTTTTCTTTACGGCGGGGTACATAGATGGTGGAATTTAGGTCCGTTTAGTTCGATTTAACTGAGAAAATATTATTTTAGTTGCAAACGTTTTCTCGCGTGTCTTCTCTGAATCTGTTTGTAGTTATTTAGTAGAATCTACTTATATAAAAGAATGGTTTCAGGCAACCACAAAATCGACCCACGCCACCACACACACAACCAACACACACACCACACCTGACACACCACAATACACTACTCCCAAACATCACCACCAGCCACGTTGCCGTTATTTCATCACCATCTCCTTCCATTCTGTCCTCCCCCTCTCCCTAATACCCGACATACCCAAGCTTCCCGGAGGGTGTCATGCCTCTGTCGACGTGAGTCGTGTCTTCATCAAGAAAATGGCTTCATGAATTTTCTACCTGCGTTCGCACGCATAAAGATTCAATGCATATTTCACGAATAGTTTTAGGATAATAATTTTTTTAATTAAAAAAATTACCAAAAAGTCCAAAAAGAAGGACACAAAGTTAACCGATGGAAAATAACAAAACAAAACAAAACAAAAAAAAAAAAGAAAAAGAAAGAAAAAAAAAGAAAAGAAAGAATAAGAAAGAAAAAAGACAAAAAGAACAAAGAAAGAAAAAAAATAACATAAAATGTAGAATTTGAAGGGAAAAATACTTTCTTTTCTTCTTTGTTTTAAAAATATTAATTTTAAAAATTATTTAAATCAATTTGAATATTAATACAAACGCATTTTAATTTAAAATTTATTTTAAGATCAATATTGAATAGAGGCAAATCAGAAAGATTGTAACACCGAGAAACCAGCGCCTGCCACCATGGATGTCTTTTCGTCTGTCAGTATTAAATCAATATATATAATATAATATATAAAGTCGTAGAAATACTACTACCGAGTTTCACCATACTAAGGACTCTCAGTCCTGAATATTCTTATCGGTAAAAGTCGAATTAGGTATTTCTGTAAACCTATAATATACTATATTATATAATATATATATATATATAATTATATATATATACCCTATAATATTACGTCTTTAGGCAGTACCAAATACATCTACCTGAGTTTCACCATAAGGATCTTCAATCTGAGAGATCCTTATGGTGAAACGTCGAGAGGTTATTCTGCACACCTAAATATTAGATCGCTAAATCGCACTATCGTTAATACATATATTAAAAACAATCCCGGTTCATATAACCAAATTTGAGTGATCATTTTTTAAAAAATGTTTGTTTTTTAAACTTTGACTCTTCTTTCGTAACAAGAATTTACAAAGATACAAATAATAAATACCAAACAATTTTGAGTAAAATTTCAAAAATTAATCTACATCAATAATTATTTGGTTTGGGTTTGGTTTTTTGTTTTACGTCGCATATCAACCCAGGGGTCCATTTAATGCGATCAAGTTTGAAAAGAAATATCTTAGCGAAATCAATTTTTTATGAATACATTTTTCTATTTAACCATAGAATGGGACTCTAACAGGTATACCACTCGGATCAAGAGTGGACCAGGGAGTATACTGGATGAGCGAGCAGTCACGCCAAATTCCCAAACTCAAACTGGAACCTCAGCATCAAATAGAGTAAACGTCATGCCAGGACATGAAGACCTCAGCACGCCTTCTAGCACCCATCATGATAGAGATGGGGGTTGCATAAGGGCATAGGGTTGGGGCAATCATATAGTATAGGTTGTGACGGGGCCAGCGTGATCGATCGGGGGCTCTCGACGTGCCTTCGCCCAAGAAAAGCCTAAAGTGGCACTATGTGAAGTTGGACTGCTCATCACCTGCTCTATCCCGGCACCCCACGGCCACAGGTGGCCCCATTGGGGGAGTCTTACCCCTCTGCAGAGGCAAGTCGGTGCAATTCTACGCCCAGCCGAAGGACAGAATTGAATAATTAATAACGATGCGCGTAACATTCTATTTGAGGGGACAGACTTAAGTTCATTTCAAATTGTTTGTAATTTTCTTTATTCTTTGATAAATGTGTTGATTTTTCTTAGTTATAATATTGAATGATTTACCTCCCTCTCAGAAAATATCTGTTTCCAAAAAATTTTACACCGCCAGAGGGCGGTTTCTTCTGTTGCTACTATATATTGATACTTGATAAATATTCTACTATTCCATAAGTAAAGAGTCTCAATATCTTTCAGAAGCAAACAATTTCCCTGTTCTAGTGCTAGTGAAAAGGGGATAGATCCCTCGCTATTCCGCTGATACCGACAATATGCCACTCTGTCGACTTTTTTACTTTATTGTTAATGTTTCATCTTTGAATGAATAATATCCTGATGTCTTGGATATAGAAGAAAAATTAACTTTACATTAAAAATGTTAGTAGTACACTTATATTATTCATTTTTTTCCGGACTATAGAATCGAGTTAGTAGTACTAATTAAAATGAAAAAAAAAAAAAAACTGGAACACAAACATAGCACCTGATGATGGCATCTCGAAATCCGAAAGTACTTGGATAAAACTTCGGTGTACAATCCATGATCCATCCAAATAATAAAACGTTTTCCATAAAGAAAGCTCGAAAGATGTTAATAATGTAACAGGAGACGTGTCTTTTGTTTAATTCTACATTATATATATATTAATATAGTCATCCACAGACACGTGTTTGACTTATCAAGTCTCTTCAGTGTGGCTTAGAAATTTATAAAGCTACTACAGCCGGAATTGAAATCCGATCGATTGGGTGTCAGTCCGGCACCTAACAATTGGCTGTCTTCACTTACAGAATGGGAGGGGGATTTTAACTGTTTTAATACACACATCGTTTGTGTGTAAAGGCGTCACAGAGTGTTCAATTCCTTACATAGAAGAGGTCGCGGTTTACGCTTGAGTTGGCGGCCGTCAGCGAAAATCCCCCCGCAGTGCTCACCCTAGAGGGATGGGGAGCAATATAATATATATAATTAATATATATATATATATATTATAGTAATCTCTTAATAAAAAAGGCACATGCAGTCTCAGTAAAAAAAAAAAAAAACAAACAAGCAAAATAGATTTTGCGTTTCTTTAAATACTTATGAGCGATGGCTTACGGAATAATATCTAACTTAGAAGATCTGTGGATATACCACAGTATGGTAATGTAATTATTACAACGTTTGGATGCGTTTATTTAAGAGCTATTGCTAAATAGTTCAATATGTAACAAACTATAATGATTTGATTTAACTCACTCGCATTCTTTTTCTTCTTCTTTCTTTCCTTCTTTTCATGTTTCATTATGTTCGACTGAACAGTTAGCATTATAGCTTTCTCTTGCTCACGAAGACCTCTACTATCCTTACACCTACTCTCTTTTTTCTTCTTCTTTCTTTCCTTCTTTTCATCTTTCATTATGCTCGATTGAAACAGATTAGCGTTATCACATCTCTTGATTTTCCCTATTCTCCTTCTTTCCTCTTTTTTTCTTTCCTTCTTATTATATTTTTGTGTAACATTTCTTTTCTTCTCGTTTTTTTTAATAATAAAATGGAATGGTTCATTATTTAGCTAAGTGACGACACTAATAATTCGGCGATAAGCAACACCAGATAATCAGGATCTACATTTTTGCATTTCATCTTGACGATGTGACGGTCTCATTTTACCCAGAGGATGTATACGAAAATGGTAACTGTCTATACTTTTAAAGAACACGAGTATAGATATATATGGTATACTAGACTTGAGCACAGGGAGAATATTTGAATCTAAACATGTTTTTGTTCAAATACTTCTGACGATGCCCTAGAGAAATAATATTACTAATAATACACATTAATAATGATGAAAAAAAAAGAAATACATTGTGATGAGGAGTAGAAGTAGAGATAACATTGCTTATCCTCTTTTTCTTTGTAGCATGTTTTTTTCTTCGCTTTGTTTATAATAAAAAAACTGAATGGTCAATCATGTAGCTGAGTTGATGACACTCATAAGAAAATAAGAATCGGCGGGATAAGCAACAGCAGATAATCAAGATTACATTTTGATCTCATCCTTGGACAATTGACAGTCTTCATCATTTTAACGCAGAGGGTGTTGTGAGATAATAACGGTCGATTTTAAGGAATATATTATAATATAAATAGGTGATATAGACTGAGCACAGAGAGATATTTTAAAAACTGAACATGTTTATTCCAGATATGAAAGTATTTGCAATCTAAACATATATTTGTTCAAATACTTTTGAGCGAAGCCCTACAGAAATAAATTACTAATGATAAGACTTGATCACAGAGAGAAATTTGTGAAAACTAAACATGTTTTTGTTCAAATATGAGAGTATTTGGAATCTAAACATGTTTTGTTCGCAATATGAGAGTGATTTGCAATCTTAACATGTTTTTGTTCCAATATGAGAGTATTTGCAATCTAAGCATGTTTTGTTCCAATATGAGAGTAATTGTCAATCTAAACGTTTTGTTCCACATTGAGAGTATTGCAATTAGAACATTTTTTGTTCCAATATGAGAGTATTTGCAATCTAAACATGTTTTTGTTCCATATGAGAGTATTTGCAATACTAAATATGTTTTGTTCCAATATGAGAGTATTATGCAATCTAAACAACGTTTTGTTCCCAATTAGAGTATTTGCAATCTAAACACTTTGTTTCCAATATGAGAGTATTTGAAATCTAAACATGTTTTGTTCAAACACTTTTCTGAGCGTATTCCCTACAGAAATAATATTACTAATAATAAAGTCTTATCACAGAGGAGAATATTGAAACTAAACATGTTTGTTCAATACTTTTGGGAGCGATGCCTTACTGCAATAATATTATTTAATAATACACCAACTTGAGCCTGATGAAAAAAAAGTACATCGTAATGAGGATAGAAAATAAAGACGCAATTTCTTATCACCATCCTTAACAAGGCATCGTAATTTTAAACGAAAGAACGAAATAACTTATTTCAAAACGAATGTACTTAAAAATGCCTCGGAAAGTGTCACTAATGCTGCGCCTATATTAACTCGTAAATCATTTAAATTCCATTTAGACGAAAAAAACAAAAAATGAAGATAAATGAGAAGAAAAACAAAAAAACAAAAAAAAACGTAGCCATCGTATATTTTAATGTGAAGATTAAAAAAAAATTTTTGGAAGAATAAAAATAAGCAAAAATTTTATGAATCAAGCTTAGCATTTAGTTAAGCTTTGTTCTTAATTTACGTCCCCAGTTTTTTTAAAAACTCGTTTATTAGGAAATTATTTTATTTTATTTTATTATTATTATTATTATTATATTGCTTTGTTGTTGTTGTTAGTTGTGTGTTACAGACTTCAAGTGAATGAAAAAAAATATAAAAAAATTTCGAACATTGATTGAAAAAGGGAGAAATTGTCGATCTTCCACTGGTCTAAAAAATGGAATTTAACCACTTCTCTCGACGTTTTTTAATTAAATTGTCAGATTTTAGTTTAACCTCCGCGTGCCTTGTTGATCGCTGACATAATAAAGTAGATAAATGAAATCAAACCAAGACAACAACTAACTTAAATCACAAAACACAAAAAACAACAGTAAACAGAGAATAATTAAAAAAAAAATAAAAAAAAAAAGAAAAAAAACAGAACCAAATACAAACTCTATCATAGACATTAAAGCTTAATGCATATCCGAAAATTACTATGCCGATCCCCCCACCTCTTTATATATTTTTTTTCAAAACTTTGAATATTTCCCCTCACACCCTCTACCTCAATCTCCCCTTCCTCTTCCCGCTGCCGTCCCTTTTTTAATTTCATTTTAAGCATTACTGAACTCGATATTAACTTTAATAATAATAATAATGACTTCGGCGCGAAGAACGGAGTCAATTTAATTATGATTTTGTGTTGGGGGATTTGAAACATGATCAAATATGGCGATGCGTTGGCGCGCGGAAAAGTTTAGAGCCACTTTGGCGATGTTCCGGTCATGGTTGAAAAGAAACCGGGAATATGGATTCATAACTAATCGCGTATTAGCATAAAGTGTACCAATGAGGGGACAAGGGATCTGATTCTTACTGCGTACCGGGCTGGTGGAGGCTAGACGATTCGAACAGGGGAAGAAAGGTTACCAGTTTTGAGAGAATTCGTTTAGAATTGGCGTAAACTGAAAGAAATATTACAAGTTGATTAACAGAAGAAAATAGAACATAAGAAAGACAAAAAGGAAAGAAAGAAAAGAAGAAAAAGAAGGAGGAGGTTGAGAGAAAGGGAGAAGTATGAAATCAAATAAAGAAAGAAAGAAAAAGAGGGAGAAAGTAAAGAAGGAAAGAAAGAAAGAAGACATAATAAAGGAACAGGTAGTAGATTAAATGATGAATTAGATGAGGAGAAGAAGAAAGAAAAGATGAAGAAAGAAAGAAAAACTGACTAAGAAAGAAAGATAGGAAAGAGGAAGTAGAAGAAGAAGTAAGGAAGAAGTAATGAAAGAAAGAAAGTAGTAAGAAAGAAGAAATAATAAACAAATGAGAGAAAAGAAGAAGAAAAAGGGTGAGAAAAGAAAGAAAGAATAAGGTTAAAGATATTTTGTTTATAATTGGATTGTTTGTCTTTAAAATGATAGCTTCTGGTACTTAGATATACTTTTTTTTTTGACATTAATATAATGTACATTTTCTACCTGGTTGGTAAATAATACTAAGCACAAGGTACCACCAAAATACGTCACGTGATCAGTTTCGGCCATATTGAAGGAAGAAACGTAAATATCTTTTAACTTACAGAAAAAAAGATAAAGAAATAACGAACATAAAGAGTTGTTACAAAGAAAAACAGTTAATTCAAAGATCACATTATCAGACTGAGAAAAAAATTACTCACCTTTATCTTGAAAAATAAGTAAAACAGTCCGTTTTTTTTTACAACAGGGTCAATTTCTTTATTGTTATTTTTTAGCAGAATTTTGTATTCATGGTTCTTTTACTAAAAAGCTCTCGCACTGAAACTTATAAAAATCTTCTGATATAATTATTCAGACTCTTATCTTTTGAGAAAAAAAGTAAAAATTGTTT
Organism: Doryteuthis pealeii; assembly: GCA_023376005.1. Lineage (NCBI taxonomy): Eukaryota > Metazoa > Mollusca > Cephalopoda > Myopsida > Loliginidae > Doryteuthis > Doryteuthis pealeii. The sequence continues at coordinate 62,852,443 of CM042173.1, forward strand.
TTTTTGTCGGTTAATTTTTTCATATTTCATAAAATAAAAAATGGGGGTAAACCTCGTAAAAAATTTTTTCCCCTAGAAAGACATATTTTCATCAAAAGGTAAACAATTATGGAAATTTTCGTGAAAATCGGACCATTAATTGATTTTTCATTTAAAAAATCTTTGTTTTTGGCTACGTTAAATTCCAATCGATTTAACTGTGCAAAAATGTAAACATTGTATTTTGTTCATAATTTCCATTATTTCCCTAACGCCCTGTCGGCTTGGGCGTTAGAATGTACCGACTGCACCTCTGCAGAGGGGTAATGGGGCCACCTGTTGGCCGTAAGTGGCGACCCGTGATGCTTAAGGATACAGCCAGGTGGATGAGCAGTTCATGACATGCAATATCCACTTTGGCCTATCTTGGGCTAGACGGGCGGTCGGAGAGGCCCCCTCCGATCAATCGGCTGGTCACGTCAAGCCCTAGCACCTATATGATTGCCCCAACCCTATTGCCTTATGGCAAGCCCCAACCCCTTTTATCATATGGGTGCTAGAAGGCGGTGGCTGCGGGTCTACCTGTCCTGGTAATGACGTTAAACTCTATCTGTGGTTTCCAGTTTTGGAGGTTTGGGGAGGTGGAGCACCCCTTCATCACCATTGCTCCTGGTCCACTCTGACCGGAGTGGTAGTACCTGTTAGGGTCCATCTATGGTTAAATAGAAAAATGTATTTATAAAAAATTGTATTATCCATTAAGAATTGATTTATTTCAAAACTTATCGGCATTAAATAACCCACTGAGGTTGATATGCCGTAAAACAAAACAAAACAATTATTTCCTAAGCTGAATTTTTTAAAAATTTTATTTCAAAACATATTTTTCATATCAGTTAACTTTGAACCACATATCTTGAGAATATGTGTTACGCCTCAAAGATACGTGGTCAAAGGTAACTGACCTTAAAAATACCAAAGTTTTTAAAAAACTGGTGCATTTATATCCTTTATTCATTAATATATCAACACTGAAAAATTCACCAAATTCGGTTAATTCCTTTATTTTTTTGTATTTTTTCTTTCGGTGGGATCACATACGATGGTGGAATTTAGGTCTGTTAAATTCAATTTAACCCTATTGCCCTTATGGCAAGCCCCAAACCCTTTTTATTATATGGGTGCTAGAGGGCGGTGACTGAGAGTCTACATGTCCCGGGAATGACGTTAAACCCTATCTGATGGTGAGGTTCCAGTTTTTGAGGTTTGGGGAATGTGGAGCACCCCTTCATCACCATTGCTCCATGGTCCACTCTGACCCGGAGTGGTAGTACCTGTTAGGGTCCCATCTATGGGTTAAATAGAAAAACATGAGTTGATAAACAAAATTTGTTATCCATTAAGAATGAATTTATTTCAAAACTTTGTCGGCATTAAATGACCCACTGAGGTTGATATGCCGTAAAACAAACCAAACCAAACCAAACCAATTCAATTTAACCATGTTAATAGGTGTGTTATGATATTTCTCTGAATTTTTTATTTTTTTGTCCAGTTGGACACATGGCGCAACGAATAAAAAGAGTTGTGTTAATACAGTTTTAAGTAACAATCATCTCTAGGTTGCAGGTTCAATCCTAGCCAAGGGTGATTATAACAGAATACTGGACACAGCTTAATCGTACCTTGTCATGTTTAACGGAATGAGAACAGACTACACCCAAAGAGAAGGACTCTCCTGAGTATTCTAGCCGATTTGATTAATGCTGTTGTTTATGTTGTATACCTCTTTCTTTTCTTACTTCTATTCTCCTAGCGTCTCTTCTAGCGTATGGACTTCGTCTTGGGGACTTCGTGTCTGGTCTTCCATTGGGGATTTCTCTTTATCAGAAGCCCTGTGTCATTGGTAGTTTTTAGATAATAACACAAGACTTCGATTTAACTTAGATCATATTTTATTCTGAAATCCCCACCAGACTACCTGCGCAGATTGAGTCAGCCGTGTGCATAACACGACTTACCACCGTCGTGGCTTTTGCCGATCTGACTAAACATCTCTTTCTAATTTATCTGTATCCACCGGAAGGAGGATCAGGACAAGTCAAGCCTTGTCATTCAATCCTTCAAGGCCGTGGGCTGCAACTTATAGCAACCATTTTGGTTTCTACACTACTGTACATAAATATTAGGAATCTAATAATTATGTAACATTTAAATGGTCACAATTCTACCTCTGATTTCCGACTCATCCAGACTCTTTTCCAAATCTTTGATGACTGTTCAATGGCACCAATTATAACTGGTACGACCTTTATCTTTATTAGCAAATATATGCACCCCCTGGGTACAAGTATTTAAGTCTTAATGTAATAAGATATTGTATTGAATTAGAAAGGCTAATGAAACTAAATAAGAAGGCAGATAAAAAGATCTGAAACAGAGGTGGGTATAATCGAAAAATAGAACCACTGAAACTCTTCCATCACTCCAGTCTTTCATTGCTAAATTTTCCTACTTTAACTAAATATTTAAAATCTGTAGTAAAGAATAAGATTACAGTTATTTCTTCTTGTTAATGGATTTCTTTTAAGATTTATTGAAAAGATTTTTGCTCATATTTATTAAAATAAAACCAAACTATTAGAAATCAATAATACCAAACACATATTAAAATCAAATTTGTAATACCAATATGCAAATTAGTCTTCCCGTTCACACTGTGAACCACTATTTTGCTGTATATATAAATACAACTGCATGCTGTTAGTATGTAGATATGGGCAACAGTATTAATAATGTCAAGCAATTTTATTAATACAAAAGCGACATCTCAACCATCGATGGCAAACTCCTAAACTCTGTAGAACAATTTAGATACTTAGGCAGTAACATCTCCTCCACGGAAAACGATGTTAATGCACGCATAGGAAAGCATGGGCCGCTATAAAAAATTATCGATCATATGGAATCCAATCTCACAGACAAGTTAAAGAGACAGTTCTTCCAGGTCCGTTGTCGTGTCAGTACTGCTGTATGGCTGCACCACCTGGACCCTAACTAAGCGACTAGAGAATAAACTAGATGGGAGCTGCACAAGAATGCTGCGGGTGACCCTGAACCAAGAGGAACAACACCCTACGAGAAAACAGCTGTACGGCCACCTGCCATATTCACCAAAAACATCCGAGTAAGACACGCGGGACACTGCTGGAGAAGCAAGGACGAACTCATAAGCGACGTCCTCCAGTGGAAGCCAGCACATGGACAAGCCAGTATGGGCCGACCAGAACGTACGTTGATCAGTGTGTGCGGATGAAGGATGCTGCATAGAGGACCTCCCGAGAATGATGAGCGAATAGGGATGGATGGAGAGAGATTGTCATGGATGTCCGTGCTGAAAGCTCGACATGATGATGATGATGAAATAAAAAGAAAATCATGGAGAATGTGATATAAATAACTGAGGGAATTTTCTGCTTGCTGTCAATTAACAGCTGGGGAATGTAAAAAGGTGGATATTTACCACGTACCCCACGTGTACGGGTTAGGCACAAGGCCCTATTAATGTGGGACCACCCACGAACCGAAGTTCATGGGAGGCGGGTGCAAAAATGCGTCGTTCCCGTCGGCATTCCCCCTCAAGGAAGGCGCCTCAGGCACTGGGCAATAAACCCAGACCAGTTCCTTTAAATCGAAGGGGCAGGTATTGCCTGGTGGGATGGCCCCCTGGGATCAACGCCACCGGACCCTCCGGTCAAAAAAGGTGTGTAATGCTATTTCTCTGAATTCTTTTTTCACTGGGACACATGGCGCAACGGATATAACGATTGAATCAATACAGTTCTCTAGGTTCCGGTTTCAATCCTGGCCAAGGGCAATAATAACATAGAATACTTAACACAACTTAACACTTGTACTCGGTTATGATTAACGGAACAAGCATGGTCTACCCGTGTGGATTGCATAAAGGGTTCGGTTCGAAGTCGTGAGGGATTTTGATTACGACATGAAGGCACCCGAGTTCGACAAGAAGGTTCCAAAGTTCGACACGAAACACCTGAAGAAGGCCAGAGGTCACATCGGTCGAAAAAATAAAGAAGAGGTAAATAATCCAAATAATACAGGCGTTTATGTTTTTTGTGATCTGATATTTGATACGTATGTTGCATAGCCAACATCGGGTATATAAACTGTGAGAGAGACATATATATATACTAGCAAATATATGCGCCCTCCGGATGCAAGTATTTAAGTTTTAATGTAATAAAATATATTTAAATTGGAAGGGCTAATGAAACTAAATGAGAATGCAGATAAAAGATTTCAAACTTACTCTTCCATCACTCCCGTCTCTCATGACTAATTTTTCCTAATTTAACTATTTAGTTAAGATAGGAAGTAAGAATAAACTTACAGTTATTTCTTCTTGTTAAAGAATTTCTTTTAAGATTTATTGAAGAGATTTTTGCTCATATTCATTGAGAAAAAAAAACAAACAATTAGAAATCAATAATACCAAGCACATATTTATTAAAATCAAATTTTTAATATCAATATGCAAATTAGCCTTTCCGTTGACACTGTACACCGCTATTTTGTTGTATATATAAATACAATTGCATGTTATTAGTATGTATATGTGGCTAACAGTATTAATAATGTAAAACAATTTTATTAATAATTGATGTTTAAATAAAAAATTAAATCATGTAGAATGTGATGCAAATAACTAATGGAATTGTGACTTTAGTAGTAATATAGTTTCGGTTACAGACAGAAAAACACACAATCTCCATTATAATAATAATATATATATATATATATATATATATATATATATATATAACGTCAATTGAACGGCCTATTTGTTTCTATGCAGTTCATTTTAGTGGATATAAAGGCGCTTAGAAAAAGTTCTGTATTCTCAAATCAGTGCGACAGACAGACAGACAGAGAGACAGACGGTGAGACAGAAAGAGGACTAGTATTATCTGCGTTATTCGGACTATTGTCCTCATCTTCATTGTTATCTGTACAACGTTTCGGCCGATATGTCCCCCGGCCTTCTTCAAATATTTCTTGTCGGACTCGGGAACCTTCTTTTCGGACTCGGAAACCTTCTTGTCGTAATCAGGAACCTTCTTGTCGTAATCGGGAGCCATCACGGAACTTTGAACCTAACACTTTATTCAATCCACGGAGGTATCCTGTTGTCATTCCGCTAACCATAGCTGGGGTATGGGCGTTAAGCTGTGTTAATTATTATTCTATGTTACTGCTGCCCTTGATCAGGATTGAACCTGCAATCTAGAGATAACTGTCACTTAGAACTGTCTTAACCTAACTATCTTATCCACTAGGCCATGTGTCCAATTGAAAGAGGACGATTTTGAAAATGGTACCCAGTGGAAAGAATGCACATTGAGGCTTAAATAATGTAATTTTTTGTCGACATCACTTTAAATAAAATAACTGGTGCATTATCTCTTTTATTCATTAATATATCAACACTGAAAATTTCATTAAATTCGGTTAATTCCCTGATTTTTGGTATTTTTAAAAAGATACCTAGTATGTAGATAAGGCCAACAGTATTAATAATGGAACAAAATTTTATTAATATTTGAGGTTAAGATAAAAACAAAATCATGGAGAATGTGACGTAAATAACTTTATGGTTAAGGGAATTGTGATTTGAGTAGTAACATAGTTTCGGTTACATACAGATAACCACACAATCTCCATTATAATAAGATGTATATTTTTGGTTTGTTTGGTTGGATTTTATGACATGACAACTTTTCATTTTCTGTTTGCAATCAACTAACAACTGGTAAATGTAAATGGTTAAATCGAACTTAACGGATCTAAATTCCACTATCGCATGTCACCCCGCCGAAAGAAAAAATACCAAAAATCAGGGAATTAACCGAATTTAATGAAATTTTCTGTGTTGATATATTAATGAATAAAATATATAATGCACCAGTTATTTTATTTAAAGTGATGTCGACAAAAAATTACATTTTAAGCCTCAATGTGCATTCCTTCCACGGGGTACCATTTTCAGAATCAAATGGACACATGGCCTAGTGGATAAGGTAGTTAGGTCAAGACAGTTCTAAGTGACAGTTATCTCTAGATTGCAGGTTCAATCCTGATCAAGGGCAGCAGTAACATAGAATAATAATTAACACAGCTTATTAATGAATAAAATATATAATTTACCAGTTATTTTATTTAAAAACTTTTTGTAAAGTTTTTAAGGGCCATCCTTGGCCAGTTGAAATAGGGTTTAAAGAAAGTCCTGTGTTATGGAATCCTTTGGTGATCCTTTGGTAATCGTAGAAGTCCTATCAAAAAATCAGGGAATTAACCGAATTTTATAAAATTTTCAGTGTTTATATATTAATGAATAAAATATATAATGCATCAGTTATCTTATTTAAAAACTTTTACATTTTTTCAGGTCAGTTAACTTTGAACCACGTATCTTTGAAGTGTAACATAGATTCTCAAAGATACGGGGTATAAAGTTAACTGACCTGAAAAAATGTAAAAGTTTTTTAAATAAAATAACTGGTGCATTATATCTTTTATTCATTAATATATCAATACTTAAAATATAATTAAATCGATTAATTCCCTGAGTTTTGCTATTTTTTTTCTTTCGGCGGGGTGACATACGATGGTGGAATTTAGGTCCGTTAAGTTCGATTTAACTGAGAAAATATTATTTTAGTTTGGCAAACGTTTCTCGGCGTGTCTTCTCTGAATTTGTTTGTAGTTATTTAGTAGAACTCTACTTATATAAAAGAATGGTTTCAGGCAAACCACAATCGACCCACCCACCACACACACACACACAACACACACACCACACCCGACACCACCACCAATACCACTACTACCCACAACATCACCACCAGCACAGTTGCCGTTATCTTCATCACCATCTCCTTCCATCTCTGTCTCCCCCTCCCCTATACCCGACATACCCCAAGCTTTCCCGGAGGGTGTCATGCCTCTGTCGACGTGAGTCGTGTCTTCATCAAGAAAATGGCTTCATGAATTTTCTACCTGCGTCGACGATAAAGATTCAATGCATATTTCACGAATAGTTTTAGGATAATAATTTTTTTAATTAAAAAAAAATTACCAAAAAGTCACAAAAAGAAGGACACAAGTTTACCGAATGGAAATAAACAAAACAAAACAAAACAAAAAAAAAAAAGAAAAAGAAAGAAAAAAAAAGAAAAGAAAGAAATAAGAAAGAAAAAGAAAAAGACAAAGAAAGAAAGAAAATAACAGAAAATGTAGAATTTGAAGGGGAAAATACTTTCTTTTTCTTCTTTTGTTTTAAAATATTTAATTTAAAATTATTTAAATCTAATTTGAATATTAATTACAAACGCATTTTAATTTAAAATTTATTTCTTAAAAATAATATTGAAATGGCATTCAAGAAGAGATTGTAACCCGAGCAAACCAGGCGCCTGCCAGCATGGATGTCTTTTCGTCTGTCAGTATTATATATATATATATATATATATATATATATATATAGTCTGTACAGAAATAACCTACTCGAGTTTCACCATAAGGACCTTCAGATCTGAATATTCTTATGGTAAAAGTCGATTAGGTTATTTCTGTACACACTATAATATATTATATATATATATATATATATATATATATATATATATATATATATATATATTATAGTCTTTAGCAGAAATAATCTACCTGAGTTTCACCATAAGGATCTTCAGATCTGAAGATCCTTATGGTGAAATTCGAGTAGGTTATTTCTGCACACACTATAATATTAGATCTGCTAAATCGGCACTAATCGTTAATACATATATTAAAAACAATCCCGTGTTATATACACTCAAAATTTGAGTGATCAATTTTTAAAAAAATGTTTTGTTTTTTTAAACTTTCGCCCCTTTTTTCAGTAACAAGAATTTAAAAGATTACAAATAAATAAATACCAACAATTTTGAGTAAAATATTCAAAATAATTATCTAATCAATAATTAGTTTGGTTTTGGTTTGTTTTTGTTTTACGGCATATCAACCTCAGTGGGTCATTTAATGCCGATAAAGTTTTGAAATAAATCAATTCTTAATGGATAATACAATTTTTTATGAATACATTTTTCTATTTAACCCATAGATGGGACTCTAACAGGTACTACCACTCCGGGTCAGAGTGGACCAGGGAGTAATGGTGATGAAGGGGTCCGCCAAATTCCCCAAACCTCCAAAACTGGAACCTCACCATCAGATAGAGTTTAACGTCATTGCCAGGACATGAAGACCCTCAGCCACCGCCTTCTAGCACCCATATGATAAGGATTGGGGGTTGCCATAAGGGCAATAGGGTTGGGGCAATCATATAGTTACTAGGATTTGACGTGGCCAGCTGATTGATCGGAGGGGGACTCTCCGACTGCCTGTCTAGCCCAAGAAAAGCCTAAAGTGGAATATTGCAAGTCATGGACTGCTCATCCACCTGGGCTCTATCCTTGGCACCCACGGCCAACAGGTGGCCCCATTGGGGGAGTCTTACCCCTCTGCAGAGGTGCAGTCGGTGCATTCTAACGCCCCAGCCGACAGGACAGGAATTGATAATTAATAGATGCGCGTAACATTCTATTTGAGGGGACAGGACTAAGTTTCCATTTCAAATTGTTTTAATTTTTTTTATTCTTTTGATAAATGTGTTGATTTTTCTTAGTTATAATATTGAATATTTACCTCCCCTCTCAGAAAATATCTTTCCCCAAAAAAGTTTTACACCGCCCAGAGGGCGTTTTTCTGTTGCTACTATATATTGATATTGATAATATAGTTTTCTATATTCATAAGTAAAGAGTGCTCAATATCCTTTCAGAAGCAAACAAATTTCCCTGTTCTAGTGCTAGTGAAAAGGGGATAGACTCCCTCGCTATTCCGCTGATACCGACAATATGCCACTCTGTCGACTTTTTACTTTATTGTATAATGTTTCATTTGAAATGATAATATCCTGATGTCTTGGATATAGAAGAAAAATTAACTTTACATTAAAAATGTTAGTGTACACTTATATTATTATTTTTTCCGGACCTATAGAATTCGAGTTAGTAGTACTATTAAAATGAAAAAAAAAAAAAAATGGAACACAAACATAGCACCCCTGATGATGGCACTTCGAAATGCCGAAAGTACTTGGGATAAAACTTCGGTGTACTAATCCATGGATTCCATCCAAATATAAAAACGTTTTCCAGAAAGCTCGAAAAGATCGTTAATAAAATTGTTAAACAGGAGACGTGTCTTTTGTTTAATTCTACATTATATATATATATATATAGTCATCCACAGACACGTGTTTTGACTTATCAAGTCTCTTCAGTGTGGCTTAGAAATTTTATAAGCTACCTACAGCCGGAATTGAAATCCGATCGATTGGGTGTCAGTCCGGCACCTTAACAATTAGGCTGTCTTCACTTACAGAATGGGAGGGGGATTTTAACTGTTTTAATACACACATCGCTTTGTGTGTAAAGGCCGTCACAGAGTGTTCAATTCCTTATATAGAAGAGGGTCGCGTTTACGCTTGAGTTGGCGGCCGTCAGCGAAATCTCCCCCCCCGAGTGCTCAACCCTAGGGGATGGGGAGCAATATATATATATATATATATATATATATATATATTATAGTAATCTCATAAAAAAGGCCACTGCAGTCTCAGTAAAAAAAAAAAAAAACAAACAGCAAAATAGATTTTGCGTTTCTTTAAATACTTATGAGCGATGGCTTACGGAAATAATATTCTTAATTAGCAAGATCTGTGGATATACCACAGTATGGTAATGTAATTATTACAACGTTTGATGCGTTTATTTAAGAGCTATTGCTAAATAGTTCAATATGTAAAAACTATAATGATCTTGATTTAACTCACTCGCATTCTTTTTTCTTCTTCTTTCTTTCCTTCTTTTCATGTTTTCATTATGTTCGACTGAAACAGATTAGCATTATAGCTTTCTCTTGCTCACACCCTCTATCTATCCTTCACCTACTCTCTTTTTTCTTCTTCTTTCTTTCCTTCTTTTCATCTTTTCATTATGCTCGATTGAAACAGATTAGCGTTATCACATCTCTCTGAATTTTCCCCTATTCTCCTTCTTTCTCTCTTTTTTTCTTTCCTTCTTATTATATTTTTGTGTAACATTTCTTTTTCTTCTCTTTTTTTTTAATAATAAAAATGGAATGGTTCATTAATTAGCTGAAGTGACGACACTCATAATAATTCGGCGGATAAGCAACACCAGATAATCAGGATCTACATTTTTGCATTTCATCTTGGACGATGTTGACGGTCTCATTGTTAACCAGAGGATGTATACAAAATGGTAACTGTCGTACTTTTAAAGAACACGAGTATAAATATATAGGTAATACAGACTTGAGCACAGGGAGAATATTTGAAATCTAAACATGTTTTGTTCAAATACTTCTGAACGATGCCCTAGAGAAATAATATTACTAATAATACACATTAATAATGATGAAAAAAAAAAGAAATACATTGTGATGAGGGTAGGAAGTAGAGATACAATTTCTTATCCTCTTTTTCTTTGTAGCATGTCTTTTTTCTTCGCTTTGTTTATAATAAAAAACTGAATGGTCAATCATGTAGCTGAGTTGATGACACTCATAAGAAATAAGAATTCGGCGGATAAGCAACAGCAGATAATCAAGAATTACATTTTTGCATCTCATCTTGGACAATTTGGACAGTCTTCATTTTTAACCAGAGGGTGTTGTGAGATAATAACGGTCGTACTTTTAAGGAATATAATTATTAATATATAGGTGATATAGACGTGAGCACAGAGAGATATTTTAAAAACTGAACATGTTTTATTCCAATATGAAAGTATTTGCAATCTAAACATATCTTGTTCAAATACTTTTGAGCGAAGCCCTACAGAAATAATATTACTAATGATAAAGACTTGATCACAGAGAGAATATTTGAAAACTAAACATGTTTTGTTCAAATATGAGAGTATTTGGAATCTAAACATGTTTTGTTCCAATATGAGAGTATTTGCAATCTTAACATGTTTTGTTCCAATATGAGAGTATTTGCAATCTAAACATGTTTTGTTCCAATATGAGAGTATTTGCAATCTAAACCGTTTTGTTTCCAATATGAGAGTATTTGCAATTAAACATTTTTTGTTCCAATATGAGAGTATTTGCAATCTAAACATGTTTTGTTCAATATGAGAGTATTTGCAATCTAAATATGTTTTGTTCCAATATGAGAGTATTTGCAATCTAAACACGTTTTGTTCCAATATGAGAGTATTTGCAATCTAAACACGTTTTGTTCCAATATGAGAGTATTTGAAATCTAAACATGTTTTGTTCAAACACTTTTGAGCGATTCCCTACAGAAATAATATTACTAATAATAAAGTCTTTATCACAGGGAGAATATTTGAAAACTAAACATGTTTTGTTCAAATACTTTTGAGCGATGCCTTACTGCAATAATATTATTAATAATACCAACTTGAGCCTGATGAAAAAAAAAAGTACATCGTAATGAGGATAGAAAATAAAGACGCAATTTCTTATCACCATCCTTTAACCAAGGCATCGTAATTTTTAAACGAAAGAACGAAATAACTTATTTCAAAACGAATTACTTAAAAATGCCTCGGAAAGTTCACTAATCTGCCCATAAATTACTCGTAAATCATTTAAATTCCATTTAGACGAAAAAGAAGAACAAAAAATGCAAAGATAAAAAAAAAAACAAAAAAAAAACAAAAAAAAACGTAGCCATCGATAATTTTAATGTAATAGATTAAAAAGAAATTTTTGGAAGGAAATAAAAATAAGCAAAAATTTATGATATCAAGCCTGCCATTTAGTTAAGTTGTTTCTATAAATTACGCCCGTTTTTTTAAAAACTCGTTTATATTAGGAAATTATTATTATTATTATTATTATTATTATTATTATTATTATTATTGCTTTGTTGTTGTTGTTGTTGTTGTTCAGACTTCAGTGAATGAAAAAAAAATATAAATAAAATTTCGAACATTGATTGAAAAAGGGAAAATTGTCGAATTCTTCCACTGTCTAAAAATGGAATTTTAACCACTTCCTCTCGACGTTTTTAATTAAATTGTCAGATTTTTAGTTTAACCTCCGCGCTGCCTTTGTTGATGCTGAATTAATAAAATAAGATAAAATGAAATCAAACAAGACAACAACTAACTTAAATCACAAAACAAACAAACAAAACACAGTAACAGAAATAATTAAAAAAACAAAAAAAAAAAAACAAAAAAAAAAACAAGAACCAAAACTACAAAACTCTATCATAGACATTAAAGCTTAATGCATATTCCCGAAAATTACTATCCGACCCCCCCCTCCTTTATATATTTTTTTTCAAAACTTTGAATATTTCCCCTCACACCTCTACCTGCAATCTCCCCTTCCTCTTCCCGCCCCCTTTTTTAATTTCATTTTAAGCATTACTCAAGATATTACTTTAATAATAATAATAAATACTTCGGCGCGAAGAACGGAGTCAATTTAATTATGATTTTGTGTTGGGGGGATTTGAAATGATCAAATATGGCGATGCGTTGGCGCGCGAAAATGTTAGATCCACTTTGCCGGATTTCCGGTCATGTTGAAAAAAAAAGGGAATATGGATTCAAACTAATGCCGTAATTAGCATAAAGTGTACAATGAGGACCAAGGGATCTGGATTCTTACTGCCGTGCTGGTGAGGCTAGACGATTTCGAACAGGGGAAGAAAAGGTTTACCAGTTTGAAAGAAATTCGTTTAGAATTGGCGGTAAATGAAAGAATATTTACAAAGTTGATTAACAGAAGAAAAATAGAAATAAAGAAAGAAAAAAAAGGAAAGAAAGAAAAAAAGAAAGAAGGAAGGAAGGAAAGGAAGAATGAAATCAATAAAGAAAGAAAGAAAGAGAAAAGAAAGAAAGAAAGAAAGAAAGAAAGAAATAATTAAAGAAAGGAAGTAGATAAATAGATGAATAGATAAGGAAAGAAGGAAAGAAAAGATGAAAGAAAGAAAGAAAGAACGAACTAAAGAAAGAAAGAAAGAAAGAAGGAAGTAAAGAAAGAAGTAAAGAAAGAAGTAAAGAAAGAAAGAAGTAAAGAAAGAAAGAAATAATAAAAAATGAGAGAAAGAAAGAAAAAGGGTGAGAAAAAAGAAAGAAAGAAAGAAGGAAGGAAGGAAGCAAAAAACGAAAGAAAGAAAGAAGGAAGCAAAGAAAAAAGGAAGATAGAACGAAAGAAAGAAAGAAAAAGAAAAGAAAGAAGGAAACAAAGAAAGAAAGAAAGAAAAAGGAAGCAAAGAAAAAAAGAATGAATGAAGTAAAGAAAGAAAGAAAGAAAGAATGAGAGAAGGAAAGAAAGAGAGAAGGAAAACAAAAAAAGAAACAAATAAATAAAGAAGGAAGCAAAAGAAAAAGGAAGATAGAACGAAAGAAGGAAAAAAGTAAGAATGAATGAATGAATGAATGAAAGAAAGAAAGAAAGAAAGAAAGAAAAGGGAAGCAAAGAAAAAAAGAATGAAGTAAAGAAAGAAATAAATAATGAGAGAAGGAAAGAAAGAAAGAAGGAAAACAAAAAAAAGAAACAAATAAATAAAGAAGGAAGCAAAAGAAAAAGGAAGATAGAACGAAAGAAGGAAAAAAGTAAGAATGAATGAATGAATGAAAGAAAGAAAGAAAGAAAGAAAGAAAAAGGAAGCAAAGAAAAAAAGAATGAAGGGAGTAAAGAAAGAAATAAGGAATGAAAGAAGGAAACAAAGAAAGAAGGAAGCAAAAAAAGAAACAAATAAATAAAGAATGAAGATAGAACAAAAGAAGGAAAAAAGTAAGAATGAATGAATGAATGAAAGAAAGAAAGAAAGAAAGAAAAGCATTGGAAGAAGGAAAATGTGTTTAAAAATGGCGATGATATAAACAATATTTGAAACATTAATGAACAGAGAAAGGAAGGAGAGTCCGCCCCCTATCATTCGGATAGTGACGTCAAACCCTAGCCCCTCTATAATTGCCTCGACCCTATTACCTTTATGTCAAGACCCCAACCCTTTTTATCATATATGTGCTAGGCTTGCGCGTGGTGTAATGGTTAAAGTCATGGGAAATGGACTCGTTGCCCCGAGTTCAAATCATGGACGTGGTAATTGCATTTCACTTAGCGCTGATACCCTTGGGAAAGGTATGTATCCTACTCTCCCTCCAGCTATGGGTAAATAGTAGGGCAGACTGGGCTCTTTAACCTTGGTTAGGCAACCGGTCTAGGAGACGGAAAACTCTGAATTCAAACCTGTTGAACTCCGCTTAAGAAATTGACCTTGTGTCACATCCTGCTGGTGCGGAGGGGTTGGTAAATATATATGTGCTAGAAGGCGGTGACTGGGGGATATTTTGGCCTGGGTATGACGTTAAACTGCATCTAATTGTGAAATTCCAATCTTAGACCTCTGAAGAGTGTGGAGTACCCCTTCATCAACATTACTCCCAGCTCCACCTTGACCAAGAGTGGCAGCACCACTGAGGCGGCATCAATGGCTTAAATGGAAGAAAATGAGTTAATAAAAAAATTCTTGAAAAAAATTGAGTTTAAAATGACAAAACATTATCTTATTATAATGGAGATTCGGTGTCTGTAACCAAAAATACGTTCCTGCTTACGTTACAATACCCTCAGGAATTGCCTAAGTTTATCAATTAGTTTTGGATTTATAATTAAAATCATTAATACATAGAATAAATCTTATTTATTAACGAGATCTCTATGAAAATCTGAGTTAAATTTACCTCAAAATAGCCCATGTTATTAGGGTTATTGCCTCTCATCCCACTTATGAGGGCGTAACACAGGCACCTTTTTATGTGGGCCCATTCACAAACCAAAGCTCATTGTCGTAGGCACAAAATACGCTAACTCCGTCGGCATCCCCATCAAAGGGGCGCCTCGGGCACTGTGCAGTAAACCCAGCCCTGCCACTTTAATTCAAGGGGACAGGTATTGCCTGGGGGATAACCCCCTGGGATCAACGCTGTTAATTTACATTAACAAACACAGGTCCTGAAGATGTTATTGGTGTGTTTAAACCCCCTGTGTCATATATAATTAAGAAATATGTTAATTTGCATACTGGTTTTAACAAAACCGGGTTTAATAAATAATTATTTGATGATATTGATCTCTAATATTATTGCTTCATTCTCCAGGGTATTAAAATCAATCCTATGAATGGGCACATAGTCTTGCTTGTTTTTAATTATTCTTTTGAGCAGTAGTTCCTAACTTATGGACAAAGGCCGCATCCACAAAGACTTACTGTATGGCGAATTAGCAGAGGGCACCCAGTCAGTAGGAAGACCACACCTGCGCTTTAAAGATGTCTGCAAGAGAAAAATGAAGACATGCCACATTGACACCAACACATGGGAGGCTTGTGCAGAAGACCGTACGACCTGGCGACTCCTTGTCAAACAAGGAAAAAAAATGAGTGAAAAAGAGTGGGAAAAAGCCGCCACAGAAAAGAGAGCCAAAAGGAAGGAGAGACAACAGCAACCCCAGCAAGCATCACTGTTTTTTGCAATCACTGCTCCAGAGACTGTCATTCAAGAATTGGTCTGTTCAGCCACTCACGCAGTTGCAGATAAAAGAAAAGGAGTGAAAAAGAGAGGAAAAAAAGCCGCCACAGAAAAGAGAGCCAAAAGGAAGGAGAGACAACAGCAACCCCAGCAAGCATCACTGTTTGTTTGCAATCACTGCACCAGAGACTGTCATTCAAAAATTGGTCTGTTCAGCCACTCACGCAGTTGCAGATTTTTTAAAATGGACACTACGCCATCGTTTTAGAAGACGGAAGGATGCCAACATAGAGCAGTGGTTCCCAACCTATGGCCACATGGCCAAATTGGGCCACAGCAAATTTCCGGTGGGCCAAGGAAATATTATAATTCTATATGATTTCAGAGCATGCTTTTTATATACAAAATCCAATTAAATTTAAACATGGATTTCAGAACTTGTGGACAAGTAATGGAATTACACGTAAGTTTCCATTGCTCTGCGAAAAAAGTTAAGATTTATATGATTGCCTTTCCAACTACTTACCTAGTAGAATCAGGATTTAGCAGAGTGTCTCAGCTATTATCAAAAGTTAGAAACCGCTTTGAAGTGACTAGAAGAGAAGACCTGCGTCTGTCTTTGACAAGCATGAACCCAAATATTGATAAACTTTCAAAGATGCATCAGGGACAAGGGTCGCATTAAATAAGTGTATTTGAAACCAAGTTCCTTTCTTATGATAATTCATAGTTTGAAATTGGTTGATTATTTTAAAAGGTGAAGAATTGTTTCTTCAAGAATTATTTTTTGTTTGTGAAAGCTTTGTTGATTTTTGCACATAGAAATATATGTATATGAAAATTGTAAAATTAAATATTGATAATAAATAGTCGTTAAATTGGAACTTAAAAGTACATGTAGTTTAGATACTGGTTGTATCTTGATTGGATAAATATCTTTGGTTTGGTTTGTTTTGTTTTACGGCATATCAACCTCAGTGGGTCATTTAATCCCAATAAAGTTTTGAAATAAATCAATTCTTAATGGATAATACAATTTTTTTATAAATATATTTTTCTATTTAACCCATAGATGGGACCCTAACAGGTACTACCACTCCGGGTCAGAGTGGACCAGGGAGCAATGGTGATGAAGGGGTGCTCTACATTCCCCAAATCTCCAAAACTGGAACCTCACCATCAGATAGAGTTTAACCCGATAAATATCTTATGTAAAATGGAAATATTCTATTATAATAATTTCATGGGCCACAAAAAAATTCTAGTTTCAAAGTGGGCCATGAGCTGAAAAAGGTTGGGAACCCCTGCTTTAGAGCTTCAAGAATTATCCCCCCCCCTCTTTTACTTCGTCTTGGAAAGAGAGGAACACAAAAGATAGTCGGAATTCTAGTTAAAGGAGGAGGATAGATTTTTCAAATTAAGATTGCTATTAATAATAACTTGGTGCTATTGATCTCTAAAACAAGGGCCAGTTTAGCTCAGTCGGTAGAGCGTCCGGCTAGGAATCACAAGGTTCCTGGTTCGATACCGATCCTCGCCAACTCAGCGTATGAGTAGCGCAGGGATCTGTGTGGTAAAGTAAGGTGCTGATGGTAGGTATGGCGCTCCACCTCAAACGCTAAAATAATCTCCTTGGTCTAGCGCTAGCGAAAAGTGGATAGACTCACTCGCTGTCTGGCTCATACTGACATTAGACCGTCCCGGCGACTTTACTTTTTTACTTACTTATTCCCCAACATATTAAAATAAATCCTATGAATGTTTTTATATAGAAACCAATTAAAATATAATTAAAATAAATGTAATCTTTTTTATATGCGTTCTTATTCAATTTCGTTAGTCTTTCTAATTTAATATATTTTATTACATTAAAACTTAAATACTTATGCCCGGAGGGAGCGTATCTTTGCTAGTCTCGTTAACTAACCATTAAAATGGCAGAAAATTTAGTTAAATATTTTACTAAAAATGGAAATAAACCAGTTTGAATATGACAGATATTTTATTGAACTTTTTGAGTTAGGGTTTATTTAATTTGTATAATAATATCAGACAGCCTGTATATATAATAAGCATACTGAAAAATACAACGATACGTATACTCGGGGGAAGCATATCCTTGCTAGTCTCAATAACTTACCATTAAAATGGCAGAAAATTTAAAAGGGTTTTATAATTTGCTTGAAGCAGTGTGTTTATATTATTTTGTTGGTTGGTTTTGAAGGCTATCACAATGCAAGTGTAAAGAAAAATAAGATAACTATGGTGTTGTTTGTTAACCTGTGATTTATTCTCAATTCTTAATATTTCGAGATAAAAATCCCTTCTACAGAAGATCTCCAGAACTGAAGTTGTTCCTAGTGGCTGTCCATTTGTTCTGTCTCATGCCTTCCAAGCTCTCTGTCTGTGCGTGTGTGTGGGTGTTTGTTTAGGTGTGTTTGTGTGTGTGTGTGTGTGCGCGCGCGCACGCGCTTATATGTGTGTGTCTGTTCAGTTTTTGATTATTATTCCAGATCTGGCTCGCCCTCTAAGCATGAATTTTTCTGTTTACTAACCGGACCATTTGGTTCTTTTCTTTCATAAAATTATATTATATAAAATTAGTTAAGTATTTTACGAAAAATGGACATAAGCCAGTTTAAATTTGACAGATATTGTATTGAACTTTTTGAGTTATTAAGGTTTATTTGATTTGTATAATAATTTAAGACAGGCTGTTTATAAAATAAGCAT
>CM042173.1:62880831-62900831 GCA_023376005.1 Doryteuthis pealeii
TGTATAATATATATGAAATATATACTTATTAGTATATATGATATATCTTATATATTTTATCCTAGTTAAGTAAAAAGACCATACAATGAATCGTCAAATCTGAGATTTTATCCTAGTTAAGTATATATTAGTATATATAATATAATATATTAGTGTATGCCTGATAAAGATATTAGAAGATCTGAAACACGTGTCGCAAATGTAGAATAATATTTTTTTAAAGCATAACCATTTGGTAATTTATGAGGAAGTGCGTCCCGGTCTCCTGCCTCAGAAATTGCTACCCGGTGACTACCAAAATAACGTCCCCATCTATGTCGTCTTGGTGGTGTTACTTGAAAGAAAACAACCAACTTAGGGCGTTAAATGTATTTTAGAGGGGGGGGGCTTCTCTTTTTTGATATGAACAAATGGAGATGGGTGGATAGATATATATAAACAAACTAAAAAATGAACAAATTGAGGTAGATAGATAGATAGATACATACATATCCATCTTCATATCTAAACAAGAATTACGACAAATTTCTATAAATAAACAAGAATTACGACAAATTTCTATAAATAAATTTCTAGACAAATTACGATAAATAAATAAGAATTACGACAAAAAAAAAGAGAAAAGCCCCCCCCTCTAAAATACATTTAACACCCTAAGTTGGTTGTTTTCTTTCAAGTAACACCACCGAGACGACATAGCTGGGGACGTTATTTTAATAGTCACCGGGTAGCAATTTTTAAGGCAGGAGACCGGGACGCACTTCCTCATAAATTACCATCCATTTTGCAGACTTTCTTTTTTATATAAAATATGTAATATGGTTTGTTTTCTTTTACGGCATATCAACCTCAGTGGGTCATTTAATGCCGATAAAGTTTTGAAATAAATCAATTCTTAATGGATAATACAATTTTTTTATAAATACATTTTTCTATTTAACCCATAGATGGGAAAATACGTAATATGTATAATATCTTATTATAATGGAGATTGTGTGTTTTTCTGATTGTAACCGAAACTATATTACTACTCAAGTCACAATTCCCTTAGTTATTTACGTCACATTCTCCATGATTACTATTTCTATTTAAACCTCAATTAATAATAAAACTGGTTGACATTATTAATACTGTTGGCCTTACCTAATTCTAATAGCATGCAATTGTATTTATATATACAACAAAATACCAGTTTTCAGTGTAAACGTAAAGCTAATTTGCATATTGATATTAAAAAAACTGATTTTAATAAAAATATGCTTGGTATTATTGATTTCTAATTGTTTGGTTTTATCTTAATCAATATGAGTAAAAATCTCTTCAATAAATCCTAAAAGAAATTCATTAACAAGAAGAAATAACTGTAATTTTATTCTTTACTTCCTATTTTAACTCAATAGTTAAATTAGGAAAATTTAGCATTGAAAAACGGAAGTGATGAAAGAGTAAGTTTCAGTTGTTCTATTTTCCGATTATACCCCCTCCGTTTCAAATCTTTTTATTTGAATTCTTAATTGTTTCATTAGCCTTTCTGATTTAATCTAATATTTTATTACATTTGAACTTAAATACTAGCACCCGGAGGGTGCATATATTTGCTAGTATATGTAATATATAATTATTAGTATATACAAATATATTATATATTTTATCCTAGTTAAATAAAAACTTGAAATATAAAGATCATAAAATGAATCGTCAACTTTAAGATGAAATAGATAAAGGTAATCAACTCTGACTTCGATATTTGGCTAATTTCCAATAAACAATTAAAAAATGGTATTTTCACCTAAAGATCTAAATCTGTCAAGTCCAAAAAAAAAAATCTTTTTTAAAAAGCAAATATTTAGAGAATAAAATATATTATTTAAGAACAAAAAATACATATTCGGCATTATCACAATAAATAATAAAACGAAACGAATGAAAAAAAAAACAAACCTAAGAATCAAAACATAAACACAAGATATTAATTTCAAAATATTATTATAATTTTTTTTTGTCGATTAAAAAATAAAGTCATCTTATTATTCTTCATTTGTATATATTTATACTTATTTTTTTTTTTTTTACGTATATTTGATTTTAAAGTTAATTTTTTTTCTATTATTTCTATTTCTTTCTTCTTTTTTTTTAATTTGCGAAAAATTGTTTATGGGCCAATATTCTTGCCGAAGGAATTTACATTCCTCGCCATTGAAAAGATGTTGTTTTTTTTTTCATTCCGTTCTTTTTGAAAGAAAAACAAAAACTTTTTTCTTCTTTTTCTTCATTAACTGAGACTTTTGAGGTTTTTTTTTGTGTGTCAATAATCATCGTCGTGTTGTGTTGACTTGTGTTGCTATGGCTAAAATCAAAAGCGATACAAAACAATCAAGAATTGGGGAGAGAGAGAGAGAGAGAGAGAGAGAGAGGAGAGAGAGAGAGAGAGAGAGAGAGAGCGAGAGAGAGAGAGGTAAGGTGTCTAAGGAAGAGGGAGGAAACAATAAGGCAGTGGCGATTATGAGTAAGAAAAAAAGCTGAAAGAGAAAAAGGATAAGAGAGAGAGAGAGAGAGAGAGAGAGAGAGAGAGAGAGAGAGAGAGAGAGAGAGAGAGAGAGAGAGCAGAGAGAGAGGGGTAATGTGTTTAAGGAAAAGGGAGGAAACAATAAGGCAGTGGCGATTATGAATAAGAAAAAAAGCTGAAAGAGAAAAAGGAAAAGAGAGAGAGAGAGAGAGAGAGAGAGAGAGAGAGAGAGAGAGAGAGAGAGAGAGAGAGAGTGTGTGTGTGTGTGTGAGAGAGAGGGGCAGAGAGAGAGGGGGTAATGTGTTTAAGGAAAAGGGAGGAAACAATAAGGCAGTGGCGATTATGAATAAGAAAAAAAGCTGAAAGAGAAAAAGGAGAGAGAGAGAGAGAGAGAGAGAGAGAGAGAGAGAGAGAGAGAGAGAGAGAGAGAGAGAGTGTGTGTGTGTGTGTGTGAGAGAGAGGGGGGCAGAGAGAGGGGGGTAAGGTGTCTAAGGAAGAGGGAGGAAACAATAAGGCAGTGGCGATTATGAGTAAGAAAAAAACTGAAAGAGAAAAATGATAAAGAGAAGAGAGAGAGAGAGAGAGAGAGAGAGAGAAGAGAGAGAGTGTGTGTGTGTGTGTGTGTGTGTGTGTGTGTGAGAGAGAGAGAGAGGGGAAAGAGAGAGAGAAGGGCAATAAATAGAGAAAAGGAGAGAGAAAAAATGAGGAGAGAGAGGGCTAGGGTTAGACAAAGTGAAGGAGAGAGAGAAAGAGAGAGAGAGAGGGCGTAAGGTTAGACAGAGAGAGAGAGAAAGAAAGAAAGAAAGAAAGAAATAGAATGAGAGAGAGAAAAAGAAACAGAGAGAAAAAATGAGGCGAGAGGGGGTTAGGGTTAGACAGAGAGAGAGAAAGAAAAAAGAAAGAGAGAGAGAGAGAGAGAAGGGAGGTTGATGAGAGAGTTGAAAGAGAAGAAAACTAAATAGGAGAGAAGAGAGAGAGGGGGGAGAGAGAATGGGAAGGGTGGATGAAAGAGGGAGAGGAACCGATAAGGTAGAATGTAGACTATGAGTAAACAAAAAAAAGCAATTTGAAAGAGAAGAAAACTAAATAGAAGAGAGAGAGAGAGAGAGAGACAGACAGACAGATACAGACAGACTGAGTAAACGAGGAAATAAACAGGGATTTCTACAGAGAGCCTGTCGCCACCGAGGGCGGTCCAGAGCCAAATTTTCCCAGCTAGCGGCACGCTCTCTGTAGTAGAGGACTGTTCATGTCTGAAGTCACCCTGGTTCAGCTCCATGAAGCTAAGAGGTCCAGATGAAAGCAGTGGCAACAAAGCACCGGCACATCAACATCTTCAGGGACAGCCTTCACATGCGACATCTGTGGTCGAGAATGTTTTTCTAAAATTGGACTTTACGGTCACAGGAGGCGCTGTAACTGTACCGGCACAAAAACTATATTATAGTCTTCCGAGACTGAAATGCCAATTAAATTAATCAATTTTATTTTTTATATTTTTTTAAAATTATTTAAATTAAAAAAAAATATTTTCATATTTCTTATTTCTTATTTTTATTTATTTTTTTATTTTATTTAAAAAAAATTATTATTTCAGTTAATCGCTGTGTTTGTAAACTCTGGTTTATCCATTAGGTTCCACAAATTTGCCCTGTGAAATGTATTATTTTTATTATCTTATTATATCTTATTTCTTATTTCTATTTTAGTTATTTAGTCATGTAGAGCAGTGCTTCTCAACCTTTTTCGGCTTATAGACCATTTTTTATTCAAAAAATTCCCATGGACCAATACTACTTTTACTTTTAAGCTGCGAGTGGCTAGCACACGTGTTAAAGTAAGACAAGACAATTCATTTTCCGCCGATCATCGACGTGCGCTTAAATGGAGATTTTCAACTGAGGAGGGTCATTATAAGAAGCGCTGAATTAGTTACATTTTTGTAAAATGGCTAAAACATTTTTGTGGCTTCGAACTCTCGCTGTGGACCACTAGAAATGTTCTGTGGACCACAGATGGTCCAGCTGGACCACGTTGAGAATCACTGATGTAGAGGACTGTTCATGTCTGAGGTCACTCTGGCGCAACACCATGAGGCTAAGATATCCAGAAGAAAGCGGCGGCAACAAAGCACCGGCACATCAACATCTTCAGGGACAGACTTCACGGACACAAAAACTATATCGTAGTCTGCCGAGACTGAAATGCAAATAAACAGGGATTTCTTAATGAAGTCTCTATTCTCACAGTTTTCTCCTACGCAGACATCTGAAGTGTTCATGAACATATCAATGCTAGAGGCCGCCCTGTCGTCTGGGGCGTTAGAATGCACCGACTGCACCTCTGCAGAGGGGTAAGACTCCCCCAATGGGGCCACCTGTTGGCCGTGGGTGGCGACCCGTGATGCTTAAGGATAGAGCCCAGGTGGATGAGCAGTTCATGACATGCAATAC
This sequence comes from Doryteuthis pealeii, assembly GCA_023376005.1. Lineage (NCBI taxonomy): Eukaryota > Metazoa > Mollusca > Cephalopoda > Myopsida > Loliginidae > Doryteuthis > Doryteuthis pealeii. Next base: position 62,885,791 of record CM042173.1, read on the forward strand.
TCCACTTTGACCCTATCTTAGGCTAGACGGGCGGTCGGAGAGGCCCCCTCCGACCAATCATCTGGTCACGTCAAGCCCTAGCGCCTATATGATTTTCCCAACCCTATTGCCCTTATGGCAAACCTCAACTCCTTTTTATCATATGGGTGCTAGAAGGCGGTGGCTGTGGGTCTACATGTCCTGGGAATGACATTAAACTCTATCTGATGGTGAGGTTCCAGTTTTGGAGGTTTGTGGAATGTGGAGCACCCCTTCATCACCATTGCTCCCTGGTCCACTCTGACCCGGAGTGGTAGTACCTGTTAGGGTCTCATCTATGGGTTAAATAGAAAAATGTATTTATAAAAAAATTGTATCATCCATTAAGAATTGATTTATTTCAAAACTTTATCGGCATTAAATGACCCACTGAGGTTGATATGCCGTAAAACAAAACAAACCAAACCAAACCAATGTAAGAGGAATTAAGCATTTCTTTTTTCTTCCTTTGCTTTCTTTATAATAAAAACAGAATGGTCCATTACTCAGCTGAGGTGACGACACTCAAAATAAATAATGTGTTGCATACTCATACACATATGCCCATGTTGGGTACATACACAAGTGTTCTTTTACTGGAGAGATGGGAGAGAAATAGACACAGGTAGATAGAGAGATGCATAACTTACTTCTTTAGCCATTGGTGATCTCTAGTAGTTTCTATTCTTTCTCTATGACTTCTATTTCTCTGTTCTTGCTGGTTGGTCGTCCTTGATTCATTTCTTCTTCTAGGTCAGTCTTGTTGCCAAGACATTCATCAACCATAAAACCATATTATTTATTTAAAATTTTATTTACTTAACTAAACACCTTCCTCTAACTAAAGACAGCGCGCGTGTGCAAGTGAGTGCCAGCTAAGGCAGATAGGCCTTATCTGCCTGACGTCCAAGCTGAAACTAACGGGTTAACTTGGTCCCACGTGACTTCACGTACTTCGCGGGCTTTTTGTAATATTCCATTGAATGTCCCGCCCGTGATATGAAAAGGGGCCATCCCTTCAAAAATACAGGGGATTGACAATAATCTTATGCAACCGCATAGATTATGCAACAAAGGAATCGGCGGATAAGCAGCACCAGATTATCATAATTTTTATTTTTGTGTTTCATTTGGACGATTTGGACGGTCTCATTCTTAACCTGAGGGTATTGCAAGGTTATAATGGTCGTACAATTAAGGAACACGAGTATCAATATGTAGATTACAAATGACTTTATAAATAAGGAGAAGTATTCTAGATTTCTACTAATAGTTATCCCCCTTGAAAAATTATAATAATCGGAACGGGCATGAGTCCACACGCTATTGAGTTGCGAGTTGAACAGAAAATTGCCTTATTCTTTAGCAGCGAGGTATTTGCATCTCATCTCACTTATGAGAGCGTGACACAAGGACATTTTTATGTTGGCCCACCCACAAACCGAAGCTCGTGGGTGGTAGGCAGAAAAATGCGTTGATTCCGTCGACATTACGCCCTCAGGGCGAGCGCATCAGGCACTGGGCAATAAACCCAGCCCTGTCCCTTTAAATCAAGGGGGTAGGTATTGCCTGGGGGGATAGCCCCTGGGATCAATGCTGTTAATTTTACTTAGCCGCCCCAGAGGCCGAAGCACTCTGAAGCAGGTTCAGCAACCACTTATTCTTTAGCAGTTTCTTAACCCTTAAAGTTAACAAAATTCACGTCAGTTTTGCTGGGTTACAGTAACATAAAATTCTAACACGTTGGTTGGTTGGTTAAAAATGAAAATGAAAAATGTAGATAAGTTCACTTACCTAGGATCTGTCTTAAACAACACTAACGATCTCACAAGTAACGTGCAACGGTGGATTCAGCATCTTTTAATAAGCTATTTCACAGAGTGTTCATGAACAGAGACCTCACCATCAATACTAAGATCTCTATATATAAAGCTGTATGCCTATCTATACTCTTATACAGAAACGGGTCGTAGGTGTTATATCCGTGGTATCGTCGAGGTGAAATGATTCACAGAAGAAAGCCGGTGCTAAGGGATACATAGAAAGAAAAAACAAAAACAAAACCAAAAAACCAAAAAACCAAACAGAACAATAAGTTACAAAACAATTAACAAGATAACTTACAAGAAATAGAGGAGGGTCAAAAGCGGAGTAGCCAAACGCAATAAGATCAGTCCGAATATTAATCAATTTATTAATCAACTGTTGAAGTCCTTAATAGTAGACTATTTAAGGCTATGAGCCAGGCCATCTGGTAGAGTTGGAGGGTTGCTAGCTACTCTACAACAATTTTAATAATGATAATGGAGAAGCCCTTCAGATTTCTGCCAAAACCCCTTTGGCTGGGTTGTGGCCCTATACTACTGAGTGGCAGACCTGTCTGCCTAGGGTGACCCTACCAGAAACTTAAGTTACTGATGCTCTGACACTACCAAGTTTACAGTCCTGCTGCGATGAGGAGGGTTGGAATGTGCTAGATGGTTGTTGAGCAAAGAGTTTCCTTTCATTTTTATATAAAGGTTTGCATGTACACAATAGGTAAATTTACCTATATACAAAACACAGAACAATAAGTCACAAAATAATTAACAAGAAAACTTACAAGAAATAGAGGAGGGTCAAATGCAATATAGCCAAACACAGTACGATCAGTCCGAATATTAATCAGCTTATTAATCAACTGTTGAAATCCTTAATTGTAGACTATTTAAGGCTATGAAGCCAGGCCATCTGGTAGAGTTGGAGGGTTGCTAGCTACTCTACAACAATCTTAATAATGATAATGGAGAAGCCTTTCAGATTTCTTCCAAAACCCCTTTGGCTGGGTTGTCGCCCTATACTACTGAGTTTACAGTCCTGCTGCGATGAGGAGGGTTGGAATATGCTAGATGGTTGTTGAGCAAAGAGTTTCCTTTCATTTTTATATAAAGGTTTGCATGTACACAATAGGTAAATTTATCTATATACAAAACACAGAACAATAAGTTACAAAACAATTAACATGACACTTACAATAAATAGAGGAGGGTCAAATGCGATATAGCCAAACACAGTACGATCAGTCCGAATATTAATCAGCTTATTAATCAACTGTTGAAATCCTTAATTGTAGACTATTTAAGGCTATGAAGCCAGGCCATCTGGTAGAGTTGGAGGGTTGCTAGCTACTCTACAACAATCTTAATAATGATAATGGAGAAGCCTTTCAGATTTCTTCCAAAACCCCTTTGGCTGGGTTGTCGCCCTATACTACTGAGTTTACAGTCCTGCTGCGATGAGGAGGGTTGGAACGTGCGAGATGGTTGTTGAGCAAAGAGTTTCCTTTCATTTTTATATAAAGGTTTGCATGTACACAATAAGTAAATTTACCTATATACAAAACACAGAACAATAAGTCACAAAACAATTAACAAGATAACTTATAAGAAATAGAGGAGGGTCAAATGTGATATAGCCAAACACAGTAAGATCAGTCCGAATATTAATCAGCTTATTAATCAAGTGTTGAAGTCCTTAATCATAGACTATTTAAGGCTATAAGCCAGGCAATCTGGTTGAGTGGTGAAGGGATGCTAGATACTCTACAACAAAATCTTAATTTATATTTCCTTTAAGTGTAATTTTTCAGCATAGATTTTGAATTTTAGGTTCAATTTTAATGATTTGAAAAATGAAAGGATTTTCTTGTGATTATTTTTTGTCTTGATATTTTGAATCCAGTAAATTGTGTAGAATTAATTTTTCTTCTATTGTTATTTACTTGATATTTTCATTAGAGATTTATTGTTTAACTTCCAATATCCTCCCTTACACATAACAAGTTACAATAACAATAAGTTACAAAACAATTAACTTACAAGAATAGAGGAGGGTCAAATGCGGTATAGCCAAACACAGTAAGATCAGTCAGAATATTAATCAGCTTATTAATCAACTGCTGAAGTCCTTAATTTTAGACTATTTAAGGCTATGAGCCAGACCATCTGGTAGAGTGCTGAAGGGGTGCTAGCTACTCTACAACAGTCTTCTACTTGGCTGTATGACATTTTTGCACTTTTCAACACAGATTGTACTCTTTACTATTTAACTAGATACACACTGCTTTTGTTCACTAGACCACTGCATATATATATATATATATATATATATATATATATATATATATATATGAAAATGGAAAAGGAATTGAATCCGACAATATGAGGAAAAATGAGTAAAGAAAAGAAATGTAGATGGATAAAATGAATTTAATCGATATCACATTAATGTGATATCGAGTAAATTCATTTTATCCATCTACATTTCTTTTCTTTACTCATTTTTCCTCATATATATATATATATATATGTATATATATATATATATGCAGTGGTCTAGTGATAGACTGGAGATAGAGATATAGCATTAAGATCAGTCCGAATATCAATCCGTTTATTAATAAACTGTTGAAGTCCTTAATCGTAAACTATTTAATGCTATGAACCAGGCCATCTAGTAAAGTGCCGAAGGGGTGCTAACTACTCTACAATACTGTGCTTAAAGTAGTGACACAAAATTCTCCACCTAGAAATTCGAAGCAGAGCACGCACTGAACCAATTGAGGTCATCCTATCACAACGCCAATGGTGATGGTTGGGTCACACTATTTGCATTCTAGGAGACATATTTCTTAATAAAGTACTTTATGGCGGAATTGCAGATGGCACTCGAAGGGCAGGAGGCCCCCGAAAGTGGTTCATATACCACTTTAAAGAAACGCACCATTACACCTTTACAGTCTAGAAGACCTGACCCCCAACAGACATGTTTCGCGAAATACGTGCCGCTCACTATTGAACTCAATAGGGCTGCACAACAACGACGTCTTCGTCGTCATGCACCACAGAATGCAGAAGGAAATTTCCCTGCAATGTTTTTGAATGCATCTGCAAGTCCAGAATTGGACTAATTAGCAATCATAAAGTCCACCAACCATAACTAATCAACTACATGGAGTGAGGTCATCGTGTTACATAATCATTAAATACCTCACTCTGACCTTGCGTTCTGGGGATGATCGTGAGAATCGGAAGGCAATAGAAGCCCCTTCCGGTTTAAGGAGTAAGCAACTCAGTTAGTAAGAGTAGAACTTAGAAGCGAAGCTAGCAAGATGTAAGGATCCGCGCGCATTGTCTGGTCTGGGGGTTTATGGAATAAAGTAACAAAATCGAAGTCTTGTTGTTATTACTAAAACCTAACAATATCACAGGGCTTCTGATAAGAAGTGATCCCCAACAGAGACCAGACCCGGAATCATCAATTGAAGACCAGACGAGACCTTAGAAGATATACCAGATCCGGCCAGAAGAGTAGACGACCAGAGTAAGACGTAAGAAAGTATATAACATATAGATATGTAGTGCCGTCACAGAAAAGGCACTACGTAACAATCGTTGTTTGCGACGGACGACTAAAAGGAAGGTGGATAATCCATAATGAGACGTACCTTATGCTTCTTGGCCAGCATCACTGTTGTGGACTCGTGTTGTATAGCCCATATATACCCCATCGTCGCGTATACAATCGAGAGAGGAGACCCTGGTGACAGAGAGAGAGAGAGAGAGAGAGAGAGAGAGAGAGAGAGAGAGAGAGAGAGAGAGAGAGAGAGAGTTGATACATACATGTGTAAGGTTCAAAGTTAATAATTGAGCAACAGCTCCGACACGTTGTGAGACAAAACATTTAATAGGTGTACAGCACATGGTAACGATAAGATACATAAAGTACATAGATACATAAGATACAAATAAGATATAAGAGTAGAGATAAAAGGACACATTCATGAATGGTAAATACAAGATACAATATTTAGGTATAAACGAGATACCCAAATGTACATAAAATATAAATGTTACAGACATGGAACAAAAAGATAGTCCATGCTGTATAAAAGACTTACAGTAATGTAAGGGGGGCAAAGCCCCACCGAGAAGGAGGTAGACATAAGTCTAACCCATGTGCTCGTTCAGAGGCAGTCAGGAAAGAGAGAAGCATTTGAATCAGCCGCTTATATCTCAGAGGTCCCCTGGTGGCCACAAACGGCAACACAGCGGGAAGATAACTCTTCCAGGCAAAGGGAAGATAATCCCCTACACATGTTCTTCATTTCTTCTTGCTACGTCTAGTCGCCATGTTTCCTCCTTCTTTTTCTCTTGGCCGTTATGTTGTCTACTCTCTAACTGTTTCTTCTGAGGGCTAACTTTATTAATGCAATTAATTAATTTATTCAATTTTATTTTCTTGATCAAGATTTTTTTTAGCCCATTCTTATTCGCCGCACTGGGAGTTAACAGCATCAGCAGAGATATAGGCATCCCCTCTGCTCAATGTCAGGTTGAAACTAAAATCTAAATCTAGTCAAGTCCAGCAAAACCAATATTAGTCAGTGGGTACTGGATGCTGGACCGAGGACCTCCCGAGGGCAATGAATGACAAGAACGGTTGTCATGGATATCCGTGCTACTAGCGAGACATGATGATGATGATGATGATGAGGGGGAGGAGGAGAAAAATTGTGGAAACAGCATCGCAGAAGGAAGCAGCTGTACGGCCACTTTCTCCCTATCACACAAACCATCCGAGTAAGACGAACAAGATATGCTGGACACTGCTGGAGAAAGCAAAGACGAACTCATAAGAGACGTCCTTCAGTGGAAACCAGCACATGGACATGCCAGTGCGGGGCGTCCAGCAAAGACGTACATTGACCAGATCTATGCGGATACTGGATGCTACGCAGAGGAGCGCAATGAATGATAGGGACAGTTGGCGAGAGATTGTCATGGATATTCGTGCAACCAGCGCCGCGTGATGATGATAATGATGATGATGATGAAACAAATAGTGGAAACAGCAACTGTACGGCCACTTGCCCCCTATCACACAAACCATCCGAGTAAGACATGCTGGACAATCCTGGATAATTAAGGATGACCTAATAACCGCCTTCCTTATCAAACAGAGCGGATGTGAAGAATATGAATCACATGTGGCGACGAACTTGTAATTAAGTAGGACTTATGGATAAGAGGCATATACCATCATCATCATCATCATCAACCCTTGATAGCAGCACAAATCCCTTTACTCTCTCTCTCTCTCTCTCTCTCTCTCTCTCTCTCTCTCTCTCTCTCTCTCTATCGGCCATTGCTCTTGGCAAGTCATCTAGGCGTCATTCAGTGTCCACACAGAGCAGATGAATGTAATTTTTTTTCTGGTCGATCAACGCTGGTGTATTTATCAGAGAACGTCACTTATGAGTTTGTCTTTACTTCTCCAGCAGCGCTCAGCATATCTTACTTGGATAGTTTGTGAGATGGCAGGTGAGTGGCCGAAGCAGCTAGTGTTTTGTAGAGTGCTGCGTCCAGGATTTTTTTCAAAACAGCACGCAGCAAAACTGACTTTGTGTCACATCTTTCCCGTGGAGTAAAGGTTGGGTAGGTGGGTCATGGGTAATGTGTCCGATATTTTTCAGCCAGAATCAGGGTATATCATTCAGCCTTCTTTTTTTATTGTCAATCTACGGTCCCTCTGGTGAGTCATCGTTGGCCATTTCTCCCTTTGTCAAAAAGTTCAAGACAGAACTACGTTAATGGAAACTTCATTGGAGTTAATGATATGTACATTTATTGAATTAGTCAACAGTATTTCTTAAATGTTAGTCTATTTTAACACCATTTATACTTTTAAAAAATCTCATTTTTAAATTTTTTGGATCATATTACCTTTAGGCTCCCCTTTTTGATCTCGATTAAGAAAGGACATGGTTTTCATTTACACCGTCAATATCCGGTTGTGTGTTAGGGGTTAGAGTTAGGAGTTATGGTTAGGTTTAGGGTTAGGGTTAGCGGTTAAGGGTTAGTTTTATAATTTAAAAACAATCTAAAAATCGTCTTATGTTTTAAGAGCCAATGTATTAAAGTTTTAAGAGCCAATGCATCAATAAAGTTTAAAAGCCAATGTATTAATAAAGTTTTAAGAGCCAATGTATTAATAAAGTTTTAAGAGCCAATGTATTAATAAAGTTTAAAAGCCAATGTATTAATAAAGTTTTAAGAGCCAATGTATTAATAAAGTTTTAAGAGCCAATGTATCAATAAAGTTTTACAATAAAGTTTTAAAAGCCAATGTATTAATAAAGTTTTAAAAGCCAATGTATTAATAAAGTTCACTATCATTTTGAACCAGTAAACGCTTCATATCTGGTTGCAATATCAATGTTTTAAGGGCCAATGTATCAATAAAGTTCACAATCATTTTTAATGGGTAGATACTTTATACATAGTTGCAATATCAATGTTTTAAGAGTCTGTATATCTATTTATCTATCTGTGTGTGAGTCTGTATGTGTTTGTGGGTCTATCTGTTCTGGGTTATCACAGTCCATTAGAATCATTGACGACTACTTTAACTGTAATATCTGATATCAATCCTCCCTTGACTGCCTTACATTTTTCCTGTTTCTTCAGTGTGACTAGACCCAGCAACTACTATTTTGCTGCAGCGAATCCGATTGACTTTTCATCAGTCTGGTTCCTAACCTCACAGCCATCGGCAGTGGTGTTTTAACTGATAAATACATACATCGTATATATTTTACGATCACCAGATCTATACAGTTAAGATTTTATTTTTTTTATAATAATAATAATTATGATATTTGAGATATGATTGAAATCAAACAAATAAAATTTAGAATTTTTTTTTTTTAAATTCCAACATGAGACAAGGGATAAAAAGACCAGGGCACAATTTGTGTGTATATATTGCCTCTGAGTATATCTGTATAAATCAGCTAGTCACGTCAATCCCTAGCACCTACATAATTGTCCCAACCCTAGTGCTTTTATAACAAGCCCCGACCCTTTTTATCATATATGTGCTACAAGGCTATGCCTGAGGGTCTTTATGATCTGGGAATGATGTTGAGGTTCCAGTTCTAGAGAATGTGCAACACCACTTCACCCCATTGCCCCCTGGTCCACCTGACCCGGTGCGGTAATACCTATTAGTTTATCCCTGTGCTACTCATACGCCGAGTTGGCGAGGGTAGGTATCTAACCTGGAAATCACAGATGCGGACTATGCTGATGACCTTGCACTTTTGCAGATACACCGGCACAGGCTGAAACACTGCTACATAGCTTAGAGGAGGCAGCAAAGAATATAGACCTTATGTGAACTCCGGTAAAACAGAGTTCATGAGTTTCAAAAATAAAGGAAACATCTCCACACTCAACGGCAAGCCTCTTAAGCCAGTAGAACGATTCACATACCTAGGTAGTAATATCTCCTCCACAGAGAGCGATGTTAATACACGAATAGCAAAGGCATGGTCAGCCACAAATAGTTTATCAGTCATATGGAGGTCCGATCTCCCTGGCAAGCTGAAGCGACAGTTCTTCCAGGCTGTGGTTGTGTCGGTGTTGCTGTATAGCTGCACCACCTGGACCCTGACAAAACGTCTTGAGAATAAGCTAGATGGGAGCTGCACAAGAATGCTGCGTGCAGTCTTGAATAAGTCGTGGAAACAGCACCCCACAAGGAAACAGCTGTACGGACACCTGCCCCCCCCATCTCAGAAACTATCCGAGTGAGACGGACAAGGCATGCAGGACACTGTTGGAGAAGCAAGGATGAACTCATAAGCGACGTTCTCCTGTGGAAGCCAACACATGGACATGCAAGTGTGGGGCGCCCAGAAAGGACCTACATTGACCAGTTATGTGAAGATGCTGGCTGCTCCGCAGAGGAGCTTCCAGGTGTAATGAATGATAGGGAAGGTTGGCGAAGGATTGTCATGGATACCCGTGCTGCATGCGCGACATGATGATGATGATGATGATGATGAGCTAAACCAGCCTTGCATATATTCATTTTGCCATTAATTGTTTTATTTTCATAGTTTCCTCGGACATACATACATACATACATACCCTTAACTGTCCTTTATATATGTATAGATAGATAAACAAATGTGATATAATCTTAATCTATATATTAATGCTCGTATTCCTTAATTGTACGACCGTTATTATCAAGAAACACTCTCTGGCTAAAATTGAGACAGTCAAAATCGTCCAAGATGAAATGCAAAAAATGTAAATTCTGATTATCTGGTGTTGCTTATCCACCGATATGAGTGTCGTCACCCTCTTCTTTCTTTCCTTCTTTCTTTAGTTCGTTCTTTACAATCTTTCAAATACTTCTTCATTTCTCTTTTTCCTCATATTTCAACATTTTCTTTCTTTTTTCTTTCTTTCTTTGCAACTTTCTTATACTTCTTCACTTGTCCTTTTCTTTTTTTCTCAACACTTTCTTTCTTTCTTTTTTCTTTACAAAATTTCAATACATCTTATTTCTCATTTTTCCTTTTTCAACACTTTCTTTTTTTTCTTATTTCTTTCCAAACTTTCAAATACTTCTTCAGTTCTCCTCTTTCCTTCCTTTTTTTTTTTTCTTTCTTTCTTTTCAAACTTTCACATACTTCTTCATTCCTTTGTTTATTTGTCTATTTCTTTCCATACGTCTTCATTTCTTATTCTTTTCTTTTTTCAGTTCTTTCTTTCTTTCTTTCTTTCTTTCTTTTCAAACTTTCCCATGCCTCTTCATTTCTCTTTTTTTTCTTTTTCAACACTTTCTTTCTTCTTCCTTTCTTTCTTTCTTTCCATACCCTTGATTGTCTTTCTCTTCTTTTTTCAACGCTTCCCTTCTTTCTTTCTTTCTTTCTTTCTTTCTACTTTTCTTCTTCATTTGTCTTTCTTTTCATTTTTTCAACGCTTCCCTTCTTTCTTTTCTTCTTTCTCTTTCTTTCCATACTTCTTCATTAGTCTTTCTCCTCTTTTTCACCGCTTCCCTTCTTTCTTTCTTTCTTTCTTTCTTTCTCTCCTTCTTTCTTTCTTTCTTTCTTTCTTTCTTTCTTTCTTTACAAACTTTCCCATACTTCCCTCTTTCTCATTTTCTACACTCTTTCTTTCTTTCGTTTATTTCTTTCTCTCCATCTTCTTCATTAGTCTTTCTCTTCTTTTTTCAACGCTTCCCTTCTTTCTTTCTTTCTTTCTCTTTCTTTCTTTCTTCTCTCCTTTCTTTCTTTCTTTCTTTCTTTCTTTCTTTACAAACTTTCCATACTTCCCCTTTCTTTCTACACTCTTTCTTTCTTTCGTTCTTTCTCTCCTTCTTTCTCTTTCTTTTTTCTTTCTTTCTTTCTTTCTATCTTTCCCATTTCCCCTTTTCTCATTTTCTTACACTCTTTTTTCTTTCGTTCTTTCTTTATTTCCATACTTCTTCATTAGTCTTTCTCTTCTTTTTTCACCGCTCCCCTCCTTTCTTTCTTTCTTTCTTTCTTTCATTTTCTATATTCCAAAATCTGCATTTTCAAAAAAAAAAAATCCTTTCTGATAAAAAAAAAGAATCTTTTGAGATGAAAATTTTTGATTCAAAACTCAATTTACAAGGAAAATTGATGAAACATTTTCTCTCGGACTTTGTAGGATTTCTTTATCTTCGGGGCAAAGAACTCTACAAACAGAGACGGCATGCCCCTCCCGCTCCCGATCCTTTGAACAAAGGAAGAGGCGGGATGAGGCGAACAATTCTTTGGTTAGAATCATCCAAAAACATAGACTTTGTCCTTTAATACTCCAATCACTAGTTTCTGTTTACTCCCCCCTCTCTCCCCTTCTCTTCTCTCTCTCTCATACTCTCTCTTTTTCTTCCTCTCTTTCTCTCTCTTATTCTTTCTCTCTTACTCACTTTCTCTCTCTCTCTGTTACTCTCTCTTCCTTTCTCTCCCCCTTTCTCTCTCATTCTCTCGCTTACTCTCTTTCGCTTTCTCTCTCATGCTCTCTCTTACTATCTCTCTCTTTCTCTCTCTTTCTCTCTTTCTCTCTTTCTTTCTCTCTCTCACCTTTTCTCTCCCATTCTCTCTCTTACTCTCTCTCTTTCTCTCTCTCTATCTTTCTCTTTTACTCTATCACTTTCACTCTCTCGTTTTCCCTGGTTCTCCCACCTTTTCTCCCCCTCTCTCTCTCTCTTACTCTCTCTCTTTCTTTCCCTCACTCTCTCTCTCTTACTCTCTATCACTTTCACTCTCTCGCTTTCCCTGGTTCTCTCTCCTTTTCTCTCTCTCTCTCTCTCTTACTCTCTCTCTCTCTCTCTCTCTCTCTCTCTTTCTTCTCTCACTCTCTCTCTCTCTTCCTTTCTATCACTTTCACTCTCTCGCTCTCCTCTGTTCTCTCTCCCTTTCTCTCTATCATTCTCTCTTTCGTCTCCCCCTCTCTCTCTCTCTCTCTCTCTCTCTCTCTCTCTCTCTCTCTCTCTTACGCACAATCTCTCAATATATATTTCAGTATCACTCTCATTCCCACTCTTTCTCGCACCGTCTCACGCTCTAGCTCTCATTATCACCCTTTCTCTCTCTCACTTGCCCCGATCTCTCTCTTTCTCTCTCTCTCTCTCTCTCTTCTTCTTATTCTTCTTCTTCTTCTTCTTATTCTTATTATTATTATTGTCCTTTTATATTCAATTGTTGCTTATTTATAATACATAATACATATATAATATTGTTTCATTTTTCCTTTCCGTTTCAAACTGGTCATATGAGACGAACACCTCGCGTGGTCTAATGGTTAGTAAACTTGATTCGCAGACCATTGATAGTGTTTTCAATTCACACTGGGTCCCTTATAGTCCTGTCCTTGTGCCATGACTAAGCTGACCTTAATAAGTAAGTAAAAGTGAAGTCGTCGGGGTGGCCTAAAGTCGGTATCAGCCAAACAGCGCGGGCGTCTATCCTCTTTTCACTAACGCTAGACCAAGGAGATTGTTTTTGTATCTGAGGTGGAGCGCACACCTACCATCAGCTCCTTACTTTACCGCACAGATCCCTGGCTTTTCCTTTGGCTTTTTTAATTTTCTTTGTTTTTTTTCTTTCTTTTTTTTTCTTGTTTCTTTCTTTGTTTCTTCTTCTTTCTTTTTTTCTTTCTTTTGTTTCCTTCTTTCTTTCTTTGTTTCCTTCTTTCTTTCTTTTTCCTTTCTTTCTTCCTATTTTCTTTCTTTCTTTCTTTCTTTCTTCCTATTTTCTTTCTTTCTTTCTTTCTTTCTTCCTATTTTCTTTCTTGTTTCTTTCTTTTAGTTCAATCCGTTTTCCTTCTCTTGTTGATGTACTTCATTCATTCTTACTTCCTTCCTTCCTTTTTCTTTTTTCTTTCTTCTTCCCTTTTCTTTGGTCTTCCCTTTTTTTGTTCTTCTTTTTTTTCCTTTCTTTCACCCTTCTTTCTTTCTTCTTTCTTTCTATTTTCTTCTTTCTTTCTTTTTTGTTCTTTCTTTGTTCTTTCTTGTTTCTTCCTTTTTTTTCTTTCTTTTAGTGCTTACTTCAACCCTTTTTCCTTCTCTTCCTGACGTACTTCATTCATTCATTCATTCATTCTTTCTTTCTTTCTTTTTTTCTTTCTTTCGTTCTTTCTTTTTTTTTTCTTTCGTTGATTTATTTCATTCAACATTTATATGATTAATTCATTTTTTTTCATATTATATTTGTTAGAAAAAGACTTTCTCTCTTTATTCTCTTCCCTTTTCTTCTTTGCTTGCTTGCTTTTCTTTCTTTCATTCATTCTTTCTTTGTTGGCAAGTTGCGTTGTTCGTTTCGATTCTTACATGTCAATATTTCTTCTTCACATTCAGTAATTTTCTCCTTTTCTTCTTCCTTAATAAACGTTTTCTATTTCTTCATTGGCCCTTTTCCTTCTCATTCATTAACTTTGCGCGCCCTCGCCAACTCAGCGTATGGAGTAGCAGAGGAATCGTTACGATAAAGTAAGGAGTGTGGTAGGTGTGGCGCTCCACCTCAGACTCAAAAACAATCTCCTTTTCTAACGCTATGAAAAGGGGTAATAGACCCCCTCTCTGATGTGGCTGATGCAGCACTTTGACCACGACTAGCACGCGAGTGTGTTCTTGATAGTGATAATGTGGAGAACTACTGTACGTTTGTTGATCTCCTAAGTTATTGCAGCAAAAAGGGCGATAGACACCCTCTGTTCATCACGCTGCCTGACATATACGATCTAGCTATTCTAGCATATTCTAGCGTCGGGTTAGCTCAGTCGGATGACTAGAGCGTTCGGCTACAAACCACAAGGTTCCAATTCGATACCGGGCACCTCGCCAACTCAGGAGTAGAGTAACTAACAGGGATCTGTGCGTAAAGTTAAGGTGCTGGTGGTAGTTGTGGCGCTCCACCGCAGACTACAAAAACAAACTCCTTAGTTTTAGTGAAAAGAGGGATAACTCCCTCGCTTATGGCTGATACCGACTTTAGGCCACCCCGACGACTTTACCGTTTCTTAGTGTTCTATACATTTAACTTTCTCAAGTCAATGAATTTTTTCTCCTTCTTTCAGACTTTCATCCGCTCCATAACCACTCGTTACGCCCAAACTTTAACCTCATTCTTTTGTAAAAAATCCCCTACACACTCCTTCTCCTCCTTCTTTCTTCGTTTATTCTTCAACTTTTTTCAATTCCCTACACATCTCTCTCGATCTTATTNAAAACAAGAAAATAAGTTAATGATTTCTTTCCTTCTTCTTTTTCTTTTTCGTTCGTTTTCTTTTAACTCGTCTTTTCAATCTGTTTGATTTTTCCGCTTTTCTTTCGATTCTTTTCTTTTCTTTTTCTTTCCTATCTTCTTTCAACCTCGTTCATGTTGATTTTCCGCCTCCTTTTTTCTTTCTTTCTTTATTTTCTTTCCTTCTTTCTTGCAACATCTTTTTTATTTTTAATTGTTTGATCCGCTTTTCTTTCTTTCTTTCCTTTCTTTCTTTCTTTCTTTTTTCTTTTTTTTTTTCCTTCTTTTTTTTCCCCCCCAAAAAAAAACCCCGGTTTCTTTTTTTTTTTTCAATTGTTGATTTCCGCTTTTCTTTCGTTCTTTTTTCTTTCTTTTGTTTGTTTCCTTTCCTTTCTTTTCCAAATCTTTTAATCGTAGA
>CM042173.1:62905831-62918331 GCA_023376005.1 Doryteuthis pealeii
GTGTGTGTGTGTGTGTGTGTGTGTGTGTATATATATGTGTGTGTGTGTGTGTGTATATATATATATATGTATATATATATGTATTTAATATACCAAGCGTGTTGGTAGATCCTTGCGGAGAGAAAAAACCCGGCAGAGAGTTTGGTTGTAAAAATATACTACCAAACATCAACCAGGAAGAAAAAAAATTTTTGAAAAAAAAAGACCAAAGATATTCGTACCAACAAAAAATAATCTATTGGTATGGTATTTGGCCAAAAGAAAAAACAATTTATATGTATATATATGTATATAAGATATATATATATTCATATAACCGCTAGGAGAAGCTAATTTGTAAAAAGTGCTCGATACCTAAGTAGAGCCAAATAATAAGGATAATCTACTGAGTCAGACGACCCTACTATTAGTTTCGCATAAAGCTCTTCAGGGCTAAAATCTGACTTTAGCCCTGAAGAGCTTTATGCGAAACTAATAGTAGGTTCGTCTGACTCAGTAGATTATCCTTATATATATGTATATATATATATATATATATATATATATATTTATATATTGCATATGATTTCAATATGTATATGTATATTATGCATACACATTCAAGATGCTATCGAAACGCTCAGAGAATTGAAAGATTGTAACGCTTAAAGAAATTAAACAAAAATTATTAAAAATATACATAAAAACAAACCCTTCTACACTGTCTCCTTCAATCTATGCCTCGCTTACTGCCTTATATTTTTATTCAACTACTTTCCCTTCAGTTATGGATAAATAGTAGGGCAGACTGGGCTCTTTAACCTTGGCTAGGTAACCAGTCTAGGAGAAGGAAAACTCTTAAATCGAACCTGTTAAACTAAGCTTAATAAATTGACATCTGCTCGTGCGGTGATGTTTGTAAATGTATATATAGTGCACAGTCCTTATGAATAGATTATTTAAAAAAATCAATGTTCTTTTAATTTATTTGTAGGGAATCATCACTTAATTACATAAAGATGAGTCAGAGTTGGAGTTGGAGATGCCAAAAATAGAGGAGACAGAGTCGGAATCAAAGGTTTGTGTTCCGATTCCACAGCCCTGAAAATAACAATATCAATTATCTTCTATTAATAATGGAGATTCGCTTCCGGTTTCTGTCTGTAACAAAAATTAAGTCACTGCTTACGTCACATTACTCAAATTCGTCATAACATAGAATGAATACATTCAAAATTTGAACATGCAGCATTCGACAGTCCTCCTTGTTTTTTAAAACAAGTTTTAATAAATACATGACTGGTATTATATATCTTTATATGGTTTGTTTTATTTTAATACATATTTAAAGTTTACATTTCAAATTGTTTTATTTTTAATCCTTTAATGAATTTGATGATTTTTTTACTCCCACCCCTCAGGCAATATATTTCGAAAATCTATTTTTACATCGCCCGGTGTGCGTTTTTTATTTTGCTAGTATATTAAATATCTTTTAAATACCAAGTTTTATATGGTTCTGCTGCGATGAGGAAGAGTTTGATTTTTAGAAATAATGTGCTAGATTGCCGTTGAGCAAAGACCTTCTCCGCTCTTTTACAGGTCTTGTTTTTTCGTTCTGCAGGGTGTCTAGCCACCCTCCTCACCAGACAATTTTTTTTTCTTTTTAATGAAAATTATATATTTTTTGTTTAATTAATTTGTTTAATTTGTTTAATTAATTTGTTTAATCGCTTAATTACATAAAGAGGAGTCAGAGTCAGGTGTCAAAAATAGAGGAGTCGGAGTGGAATGTTTTGAGTTCCGACTGTACAGCCCTCCTATTAAGTCAATGATCATTCCTAGTTATTGTTTATTATGTAAACCAGTAAAATTGATCTTGTGTCGTACCTGCTCGAGTGAGCCCGGTCGTCTGAGGCTTTAGAATACATCGATGGTGAGGTTCTGATTGTGGAGCTCTGAGGAATCTGCAGTACCCCTTCATCAACATCACGCCAAGCTTCACTCTGACCTGGAGTGGTAGTGCCTGTCAGGGACACATCTATTGGTTAAATAGAAAGAAATGAGTTTAAAAAATGCTTAAAAGTAAAATTGAATTTAAAAATAAATTGAATACCCATCAAGAATAAATAAAACAAAACGTCTTTGGTATAAAATAAACCAATGGATTGACATGCCGTAAAAACCATCCGACCATACCACCAATTCTGAACATTTGTATAGCACCGCGTTTCATCCCCCTCTCTCTCTCTCTCTCTATATATATATATATTATATATATATATATAAGAGAGAGAGAGAGATCTGGCAGCTTATATATATATATATATATATAATATATATATATATATATATATATATATAAGCTGCCAGATCTGGCCAGTCATACTCACGTTCTGTAGAAGAGAAGCTAATGCTCTCGAAAATTAAACGAATAAAACAAAGCTTAACAATTCAAAACCGAGTTTCTGATATTTTATTCTTAATGCTTCACCAAATCCCAAACAAGATATATGCTATAAATAGACACACACACACACACACACACACACACACATTATATATATATATATATATAATACACACTCACACACACGCATATATATATATATATATATATATATATATATATATATATATATATATATATATATATATATATATATATATATGATGATAGCCACTTTTTCCAAAAGAAGACCATTTCTACAAGTAGTTCGTTGTGATCAAACAGATGGCTCAGGAGTCCAGTTTGGCTTTTAGGTGGCATGTTGCACAACTGACACTTGAGACACTGTCTTCCGCTCGTATTAGATCGTACGAGACAGGGAAGCACAGTCCTCGACAGGCAAGTCCTGCCACACACATCACATATATTGTCAGACTTAATGTATAAAATGTGTCCAGGACGTCCGACATGTGTCGCCGCCTAAAGCCCGCTTAAGGATGAAGCCTTCGAGCCGCCTTGCCTCAAACCCCTTACAACCACGATGGACAAGTCTCCTCCAAACCCCGATTTGTTGCCATCATCTCTCAGGCTTCAAAATTTATATCAAGAGTTTTAAGGTTATATGTGTATGTATGTGTGCGTGTTTATTTATTTGTTATAGAGTAAAGTAAAAAATAAGTAAAGTCGTTGGGGTGGACTAAAATCAGTATCAGCCAGACAGCAAGGGAGTCTATCCCCTTTTCACAAGTGCTAGACTAAGGAGATTGTTTTTGGCGTCTGAGGTGGAGCACGACACCTATCAAGAGCTCCTCACTTTACCCTGTGCTACTCATAGTACAATACAATATTCTGCATTAATACGATTAGAATGTAAGGAAATGTAATCATTTTTATACGTATTCTAATGAAATTATCTCTTGCGCGCTATTCTGCATTATTACGATTAGAATGTAATGAAATGTAATCATTTTTATACGTATTCTAATGATATTATCTCTTGCGCGCTATTATGCATTAGTACGATTAGAATGTAATGGAATGTAATGCTTATTATACGTATTCTATTGATATTATCTCTTGCGCGCTATTCTGCATTAGTATGATTAGAATGTAATGGAATGTAGTGCTTATTATATGTATTCTAATGATATTATCTCTTGCGCACTATTCTGCATTAGTACGATTAGAATGTAATGGAATGTAATGCTTTTTATACGTATTCTATTAATATTATCTCTTGCGCGCTATTCTGCATTAGTATGATTAGAATGTAATGAAATATAATCATTTTTATACGTATTCTAATGATATTATTTCTTGCGCGCTATTCTGTATTAGTACGATTAGAATGTAGTGAAATCTAAAGCTTTTTATAGGTAATATAACGATATAATCTCTTGCGCGCTAGTCTGCATTAGTACCTTGTTTTCATACACAAATCTTTTCGTAGACATTTTAAAGTGTTAACCTTTTTCTAAAAACTGAAGACACATTTCGGTAAACCTATTTTCACCTGACCTTTGCCCCGAAACACAAATCCTAATTAACGGACAATATTATTTTCCCATAAATCCTATAAGAATAAAAAAAGGAAAGAAAAAGCATAAAAGTGACGACAAGAAAATAAGCAAAAAAAAAGGGTAATGTCCACTCCCTGACATCAAACAGTAAAAAATAAAAGTACACTGTAAGCAAAGTCTTTAATCACGAAATCATACGAAAAAAAAAAGAAAGAAAGAAAGAAAGAAAGAAAGAAAGAAAAAAAATAAATGGTTGCGCGGGGGCATAACTAACATGGCCGCCAATAATATTAATAACGATCGATGTGTCAATTTTTTTCTCTCCGAGCGATTAGGATGGGGGGTAGGGGATTGTGTCATGGAGGGAAGGGAATATATTTTTGGAAGCTTACCTAAGGGCAGGTTAGTTCCGAGTTATAAATGAGAGATACCTGTTGGCAGTTAAGTACGAAAAAAATGTATATGGTAATTAAATAAATAAAAAAGAGTTTATATATATATATATATATATATATATATATATATATATATATATGTATGTGTGTGTGTGTGTGTGTGTGTGTATGTGTGTGTGTGTGTAGTTAATGTATGCACATGTTGTTGGTAGTTTTTTAATATATGCGAAGTAGTTATGAGTTACCAGTTTTTCCATCATTATGATGTTACACAGACACACAGACATATATATATATATATATATATATATATATATATATATATATATATATATATATATATATAAGATAGATAGATATCATGTCACGTTAGTGGCACGGATATCCAAGAAAATCTCTCGCCAAACGTCACTATCATTCCTTGCCCGTGGGATGTCCTCTGCACTGCACCCAGCATCCGTACAGAGCTGGTCTATGTACGTATCTGCTGGACGGCCCACACTGGCGTGGTCATGTGATGGCTTCCACAGAAGAACGACACTTATGAGTTAATCCTTGCTTCTCCAGTGGTGCCCAGCATGTAATTTTCAGCTTACAGGGATGGTTTGTGTGATATAGGGCAAGTGGTCGTACAGTTGTTTTCTCGTTGGGTGTTTTTTTCCACGTCTTTTTAAAGGTTGCACGCAACATTCTTGTGCAGCTCCCATCAAGCTTATTCTCCAGGCGATTCCTTAGGGTCCAAGTAGTGCAGCCGTACAGTAGCACTGATACACCAACGGCTTAGAAGAACTGTCGCTTTAGCTTGCCAGTGAGATATATACTACACTAGAAGGGGCTACCCAGCGTTGCTTGGGTAACTGGGGGGGGTAAAAAGATAGTCTCGCAGATCTATTATTGTTGAATTGCGAGTTGGATCTTCACAAGAAGCCCCATTAGAATCCCTACATAAAAAAAAAACATTGCGTTGATCCAGACACTGGGAAAAGAAAAATTAAAGTTTCCTATTCAAAATCCTAAATGCAAAAAAAAACAAAAAAACAATACCATGCTGTTATCATTTAAGTTCTATTTTCTAATTATATTCATGAATATAAATCAAATCTTCATTATTTTTGCTCAAAAACCAAGATGTAGTGATAGTAAATGTGTATATATATTTACTTTGTCATTAATTGTTTTACTTTCTTAGTTTCCTCCGGATATACATACATACAAACTGCCCTTTATATATGTATAGATGGTGGGTGAAAAGTTCACCGGCTGACCCGGAAGGAAATGACCTAAATACATTCGTATGATGACGTCATAACTGCTGCTGATGACTTTTTTCCCCAATGGAATCCAAGCCCGACAACACCGGTGGAAAAAAGTCTGGGTGCAAAGTGGCGGGGTATGTTGAAAAATAAACCTCATTTGGTCACATTCTATTGAGTATCTTGGTGTGCCTAAGAACTTTTCTGTCCACCCTCTTACATAATTTCTTTAAACCCTTCAATAGAAGGGTAAGCCACACCCTCAACGGAACTACCTGTTGGCTATGGTTGGCGACCCATGATGCTTAATTCCGGAATCTTGGTGGCTCAGTAGTCCGTGACATGAGAGACTCCACTTTGGTCCTTGCTTTGGTTATATGGGCGGTCGGAGAGGCCTCCTCTGATCAATCCCGTTGGTCACGTCAAGCCCTAGCACCTACAGGATTGTCCCGACCCTAGTGCCCTTATGGCAAACAATTTTTATCATATGGTAGAAGGCGGTGGGTGGGGTTCTTAATGTTCCGTATGGGCCCACGCGTGTTTGCGACATATATATATATATATATATATATATATATATATATATATTTTACTGGTAATCTTGAACTTGACTAAATTCCTACCATAAGATTATACTTGAACATTATTTAAAATGAACTTAATAGTTATTGTCATATGGGTGCTAGAATGCGATGGCTGAGGGTCTTTATGTCCTGGGAATGACGTTAAAATCTATCTGATGTGAGGTTCCAGATTTGGAGGTCTGGGGAATGCGTAGCACCCCTTCATCAGCATTGCTCCCTGGTCCACTCTGATCCGGAGTGGTAGTACATGTTAGGGTCCCATCTATGGGTTAAATAGAAAACCTGAGTTCATAAAAAAATTGTATTATCCATTAAGAATGAATTTATATCAATACTTGATCGGCATTAAATGACCCAATGAGGTTGATATGCCGTAAAAAAACCAAACAAACCAAAATCTATGCAGAGCTTTCGTCTGGTAAGAGACAGATTAGTCGCTCCCAGCTGCGTTTCAAGGATGTCTGCAAGAATGATCTCAGGTGCTAAGGCATTGCCCCTTCAAGCTGGGAAAATTTGGCTAAGAACCGCCCTCAGTGGCGGCAGGCTCTCTGTACGCAACACCATGAAGCTAAGAGGTCCAGAATAAATCAGCGGCAACAAAACACCGGCACATCAACATCTTCAGGGACATGATTCACATGCAACATCTGTGGTCGAGAATGTTTTTCTAACATTGGACTTTACAGTCACAGGAGGCGCTCTAACTTCAGGGGCACAAAAACTATATTATAGTCTTCCGAGACTGAAATGCCAATAATATTTTGTTGGTATTTTTACGTGATTACAATCATTTTCCATTTTAGTAGGCTATATCTTTCAGATCTTTCTTTTCTTTCTTTCACCTCGCCCCCACCTTTCCCTCTCTCCCCTCTCTCTCTCTGTTGTTATTATTGTTGTTATTGTTGTTGTTTTTACTCATGCCCATCCATTAGGTTTCATGTCCACTTTCGTGCGGGGCTTCCATCAAAGGAAACAGGACACTGTCTCGCTTGAGGGTGAAAAGCTGTGGGTTTGACGAGCAAACAGCCCCTCGTATTTACAGCTCAGAACTCGAGATATTTGCCATCGCTCATATACCTTACTTTGCTTAGATGCCGCGAGGTGGCGTGGCAGTTGCCCTCACCTGACAGGGCTTCAGGGCTTTCTAGACCGCACAGGAATTATACTATATGTCTTTGCCTACGCAAGATATAAATTAGTATTTGAACGCACATACTTTCACGTACGCACATACATAGCACACAAATATATGTGTATAATATATGTATGTATAAGCAAGTGTGTGAGTATATTAGTACACACACATTTACATATACGCATACGTAGCACTCAAATATATGTATGTATAAACAAGTGTGTGTATGTGTGTGTGAGTGCGTGCGTGC
Source organism: Doryteuthis pealeii (assembly GCA_023376005.1). Taxonomy (NCBI): domain Eukaryota; kingdom Metazoa; phylum Mollusca; class Cephalopoda; order Myopsida; family Loliginidae; genus Doryteuthis; species Doryteuthis pealeii. The sequence goes on from CM042173.1 coordinate 62,913,397, forward strand.
GAGCGTGAGAAATATGGTGAGTGTGTTTAGATGTGTGTATGTCTACACACACGTATCCAAAGCTCTATTCTCTATCATGAAACATTAGTACACACATTCACATACGCGCATACATTACACACAAATATATGTATGTGCATATAAGCAAGTGTGTGTATGTGTGTGTACGTGTGTGTGAGCGCGTGCGAGCGTGAGAAATATGGTGAATGTGTTTAGATGTGTGTGTGTCTGCACACACGTGTCCAAAACTCTATTCTCTATCATGAAACATTAGTACACACATTCACATACGCGCATATATAACACACAAATATATGTATGTATAAACAAGTGTGTGTATGTATTAGTACACACACATATTCACATACACGCATACATACCACACAAATATATCTATGTATAAGCAAATGTGTGTATGTATTACTACACACACTCATTCACATACGCACATCCATAACACTCAAATGTGTATGTATAAGCAAGTGTGTGAATATATTAGTACACACACATTTACATACACGCATACGTAGCACACAAATACATGTATGTATAAACAAGTGTATGTATGTATTAGTATACACACATACGCATTCACATACGCGCATCCACATCACTCAAATGTGTATGTATAAGCAAATGTGTGTATGTATTAGTACACACACACATTCACATACACGCATAGATAACACACAAATATATGTGTATATAAGCAACTTTGTGTATGTATTAATACACACACATTCACACACGCGCATACATATATAGTTATTTACAAAACTTAGTTTAGATGTGGCAAAAGGCCAGAACTATGTGAGGTTCCCATAACACACAAATATATGTGTGTATAAGCAAGCGTGTGTATATATTCGTATACGCATACGTAGCACACAAATATATGTGTATATAAAACAAGTGTCTGTATGTATTACTACACACACATATTCACATACGCGCAACCATATCACACAAATGTGTATGTATAAACAAGTGTGTGTATGTATTTGTATGCAGACACATTTACATGTGTGTATAAGCAAGTATGTGTATGTGTTAGTACACACACACACATTCACATACACGCATACATAGCACACAAATATATGTGTGTATAATCAACTGTGTGTATGTATTAGTACGCAGACACATTTATATACGCACATATATAACACACTAGTATATGTGTGTATAAGCAAGTGTATGTATGTATTACTATACACACATTCACACACGTGCATACATAGCACGCAAATATAGTTATTTATTAAGCTTAGCTTAGATGTGGCACAAGGCCAGAAGTATGGGGCGCCCAATAAGAATAGAAATCATAATTAATGGTCTTAAAATCTAGCTGCTAACCATTACACTACGTGAGGTACACATAACACACAAATATATGTATGTATAAACAAGTGGGTATTTCATTGCCTCTCATCCCACTTATGAGCGCGTGACACAAGGACATTTTTATGTGGGCCCACTAACAAGCCGAAGCTCATAGTGGTAGGTTGAAAAAATTGCGTCGATCCCGTCGGCATTCCCCCTCAAGGAGGGCGCCTTAGGCGCTGGGCAATAAACCCAGCCCTGCCCCTTTAAATCAAGGGGGCAGGTATTGCCTGGGGGATAGACCCCTGGGATCGACGCTGTATAATTTAACACACCGGTCCAGTGGCCGAAGCACACCGGACCCCCGCTCCGAAGGACGGGTTGGAGAGTACACATACACATTCACATACCCGCATCCATAACACACTTCTTCTAGACTGGTTATCTAGCCATGGTTAAAGAGAAATGTAGTCAGATGCATACCTTCCCCAAGGGTATTAGCGCTATGCGAAATGCAAACAGCGTCGTCCAGGATTTGAACTCGCGTCGACGAGTCCATTTCCTGTATATTCTTATAAGGGTTTCTAATTCTTGTTCATTCTTGGCAAAACTTTGATGTCGTCCATGTATATTAGATAATTTATTTTTTCCTGTGATTTACTAAATTTGTATCCCGCTGTACATTTCTTGAGTATATGGTTGAGTGGCATCATATAGACTTTGCCTATGTCCGCTGTATTTCTACTGGGGTGTTGTAAAAAAGAAAAATGAAAGCATTTTTATCAATATTTTTACGAAAACTTTCATATTTCTTAGACTAAAATATATCAGCGAATCAAATTTGAATTAATATGCGAATTAGCAATTACAAAAACTGAATTTAAAATAGTCTTACACACGAAAAAGCTTTTGAAAAAAATCCTTCAGCGATTAAAAAAAAGGGGATTCTTAGAATAATATGATTAGATATATCCAGTGAAACTCAAAACGTTTTTGAAAGAAGAATAACGGTCCATCTATTTTCTCGCCTATTTACGGTTCAGACTTCTTTAAGATATCCATATATACAGAAAAAGAATGAAATAATCTTTCTAAATATGTAATTTGATTGAGTTTTTATCAATGGAATTATTTTTTACAGCGAGTTAAAAAAATTATATTTTGCTTCAGTCAGACTAGATTTTGTTGTATAGTTTTTTCATACTAAAATTTTAACATAAAATCAAATCTTATTTATCGCATATTTCTGTTTCCATCTTAAAAATATTTATAGTGTTAGGGAGTCGGCCTGGAAGATGCCTATTATTTTGATTATTATTATTAAATATGCTGTATTTCACTTCTCAAAGCAAAGACTAAAAATGAACTGTTGTTACGACATGCAGTGAACTTTTAAAGTTTAAAAATCAGCATCTTTATTTTTATCGAAGTCTCTTATTATTTTGATATGTATAATTCTTCGTCTTCGCCATTTTTTATTTCACCAATGAAATCTAAATCTTCAAAATTTTACTCACTCAAAGCAAAGCCTAAATTTCCCGACTGCAGAAAATCGATAAACAACAAACAAATAAATAAACAAACAAATATGCAAATTAGTAAATAAATAAACAATGTAAATAAATAAACAATGTGTTTAGTAATTGTTTATAAGATTTCGTTCATCTTCCATATCTTCAGAGTTTTTCAGAGTGCAGCAGTATTTGAATTCTTTGATTCTAGTCACGGCCGACAATGGCACATCATGTCTATTGCACGAGTCCAAAAATCAACTCAATTATATTCCTTATTATTATTATTATTATTATTATTATTATTATTATTATTATTATTATTCCTTTTGAGTTTTTCACATCAGTGTTAGCTGATGGTATTTCATTGGAGTCTGAGTGACAGCAAGTCTCCTCAGGTCTCCAGGACTCTTCTGAGTATTCTGACAGATTGCAGCAGTGCAGTGTTCTGAATGGTTTCAATCCTTCCTTTGATATTCAAACTTTCCAAACCCTTTTCCAATCCTTTTCGGACTGTTTCAAGTGCGCCAACCACAATTGGTATCACTTTGACTTTCATATTCCATAACTTTTTCAGTTCTCTGGCAAGGTCCAGATATTGTCCATTTTTTTCATTTTCCTTTAGCTTTCCCTGTGATCTGCTGGCACTGCAAAATCCACCAGTTGACAAGTTCTTTCTTTTTTGTTTATCAACACTAGGTCTGGTCTTCTTGTTAGGATAGGGTGATCCGTTTTCATTTCAAAGTCCCAGAGAATTATTATTATTATTATTTTACTATTATTATTATTATTATTGTTGTTGTTGTTGATGAGGAGGTTATCACACCTGCCGTAGCCGCTGGTTCACTGAAGTCTGAGTGACAATAAGTCTTCTCAGGTCTCCAGGACTCTTCTGAGTATTCAAGCCGATTTCAACAATGCTGTAGTCTGGATGGTCTCAATTCTTCCCTGATTTCCAGCTCATCCAATCTTTGTTCTAAGTTTAATGGGACCGTTCCAAGTGCACCAACTACAATTGGTATCACTTTCACTTTCCTATTCCACAGCTTTTTAAATTCTCTAGCATCGGCTGGTCCCTTTTTATCATATGGGTGCTAGAAAGCGGTGGCTGCGGGTCTACATGTCCTGGGAATAACGTTAAAATCTATCTGATGGTGAGGTTCCAGTTTTGGAGGTTCGGGGAATGTGGAGCATCCCTTCATCACCATTGCTTCCTGGTCCACTCTGTCCCGGAGTGGTAGTACCTGTTAGGGTCCCTTCTATGGGTTAAATAGAAAAACGTGTTTATAAAATTGAAAATCTACTTAAGAATGAATTGTATTTCAAAACTTGTCGGCATTAAATGAGCCACTGAGGTTGATATGCCGTAAAACAAACCAAACCAAATTCTCTAGCAAGGTCCAGTTATTTATCAATATTTTCGTTTTCCTTCAGCTTTACCCTGTGATCTGTTGGGACCGCAAAGTCACCAGTTGACACGTTCTCTCTCTCTCTCTCTTCTTTTTTTTTTTTTTTTTTGTAAATCAACTCTAGGTCTGGTCTCCTGGCTGGAATAGGATGATCCGTCTTTATCTCAAAGTCCAAGAGAATTTTATGACTTTCATTCGCAAGGACAGATTCTGGTTTTATTATTATGTGAGTTTTTCACACCAGCATTAGCTGATGGTATTTCCTGGAGTTAGAGTGACAACAAGTTCCTCAGATCTCCATGACTCTTCTGGGTATTCTAGCCGATTGCAGCAGTGCAGTATCTGGATGGCACAATTCTATTATTATTTGCTCCTTTTGAGGTTTCACATCAGCATTAGCTGATGGTCTTTCACTGGATCTGAGTGACAGCAGTTTCCTCAGGTCTCCAGGACTCTTCTGAGTATTCTGGAGACTGTAGCAGTGCAGTGTTCTGAATGGTTTCAATCCTTCCTCTGATTTCCAAACTTTCCAAACCCTTTTCTAATCCTTTTGGGACTGTTCCAAGTGCACCAACTACAATTGGTATCACTTTCACTTTCATATTCCATAACTTTTTCAGTTCTCTGCAAGGTCTAGATATTTGTCCATTTTTTCATTTTCCTTTAGCTTCACTCTGTGATCTGCTGGACTG
>CM042173.1:62928331-62980831 GCA_023376005.1 Doryteuthis pealeii
AAGTTTAATTGAAATTATACATTGCAATACTAACACAAACAACTGTCTCAATAATAGATTCAATAATTAATTTCAATGGTTAATTAAACTAGCAAATATATGCACCCTCCGGGTGCAAGTATTTAAGTTTTGATGTAATAAAATATCATATTAAATTAGAAAGGCTAATGAAACTCACTAAGAATGCAGATAAAAAGATCTGCAACAGAGGGGGTATAATCGAAAAATAGAACAACTTTGAAACTAACTATTCCATCATTTTCCATTACTCCCTCTTTCATTGGTAAATTTTCCTAATTTAACTATTTAGTTAAAATGGGAAGTAAAGGATAATATTACAGTTATTTCTTCTTGTAAATAAATTTCTTTTAAGATTTATCCACGAGATTTTTGTTTATATTTCTTAAGATAAAACTAAACAATTAGAAATCAATAATACCAAGCACATATTTATTAAAATAAAATTTTAAATATCAATATGCAAATTAACCTTCTCATTCAAACTGTAAACCGCTAGTTTGTTGTATATATAAATACAATTGCATGTTATCAATACGTAGATATGGTCAACAGTATTAATAATGTAAAGCGATTTTTATTATAACTAAAGGTTTAAAAGAATGAAATCATGGAGAATTTGACGTAAATAATTAAGGGAATTGTGACTTGAGTAGTAATATAGTTTCGGTTACAGACAGAAAAACACACAATCTCCATTATAATAAGATGTATAGTAATTTGGATTTTTTGTTGTTTATTTTTTAAGCAATACGTTATTAAAAACAACCTTAATCCCCTAAAAATCGTAACCCAATTCGCAAAATGTTAATTCATACTGTAGTTAAACCGTCATTTGGGACCACCAAAAAACTTTCCGTTTTAATTTTACGACCTAAATCAGAAGTCAGCCGAAATTTGATACAATGAAGCAGAAAGGGAGGTAGTAAAAAGGGAAATGGGTGAGCAGGGGTAAGATTTTGGCGAAATTGGTCACTAGGTGTGAGTAGAAAGGGGACAGAAGAGAATGTTTGGTAAGTGTTGGGTGTAGGGAAAGTGGTTAGATGAAGGGGGGGGGGAGAAGGCTGACCCATTTTCTCTTGGAACTTGTTTCTCTCCCACTGTAATTTTCCACCTTACTCTGCATATCCTCCCTAACTCTCCCCTCTCTTTTGATTTTCTCACCCTCCCTTTCCAAAGATTTCCTTCTGACCATTCAAATTCTCCTCACAAACGCTATCCCACCCACTTGACTTCATCCACTAATCCACCCTCTCCCGCCCACTTTCTCTTCTATAAAACATTTGTATGATGCTTTAATGATCAAATAAACAATTGATGAAGCTGAGGTTTAATGCTTAGCGAAATATATCTCCTACATACACTTGTCTGAGTTTTCTTCCTTTGTTCCACATATCTTTATTAGACATCATCTATATATTATCATCATCATCATCATCATCATCATACTATGTCCGTTAAATATGATTTAACCAGGCACTGTGTGCAACCTGAGTCCTTTGTTTATTAAAATGACTTAATTCGGCATTAAATGACCCGTAAAAGGTTGATATGCCACAAAACAAAACAACCAACAAACCAAATACTAAAAGAAAATTTCGTTAATAGTCATTCGTAACACCAAATAGATCACGGCCAAGTCCCACAGAAAGCACTGGTTCCTGCTTTGCGCAGTTGTGGCCCCATCGTACCCGGTCGTTGTTTGACCCTATCTGAACAAATTACAGGCATTTGTACTTCACATACAATTATGTTAATAAGTTCACTAAAAAATATTCCAGTTTCAAAATTTATGGTACCCCCCAACCCAGTGAGGCATTTTCTTGTCCTTGTATGGCGACCCATGACACTTAAGAATGGGGCCCTCGTGGTTCAGCAGTCCATGACATGCAACACTCTATTTGGTTCGAGGATTCACCGATGATAAGCAGCGATAAGCCTGTTCAATACTTAATCGGGAAACAACTTAAGCAACAGCAGGTACTGTAAGTAACCCTTTAGTCCTGACATCCTAATATCTTGGCATTTCAGTTTAATAGGGAAAATTGATTTGATACTCGATTTCGATTACGAGTAGAACGAAATAAACTTGTAAGTCAATGTATCACTCTATTATAGACCCCCAATGGGGCCACCTATTGGCCGTGGGTGGCGACCCGTGATGCTTAAGGATAGAGCCCAGGTGGAGAGCAGTTCATGACATGCAATACTCCACTTTGGCCCTATCTTGGGCCAGACGGGCGGTCGGAGAAGCCCCATCCGATCAATCGGCTGGTCACGTCAAGCCCTAGCACCTATATGATTTTCCCAACCCTATTGCCCTTAGGGCAAGCCCCAACCACTTTTTATCATATGGGTGCTAGAAAGCGGTGGCTGCGGGTCTACATGTCCTGGGAATGACATTCAACTCTATCTGATGGTTAGATTCCAGTTTTTGAGATTTGGGGAATGTGGAGCACCCCTTCATCACCATTGCTCCCTGGTCCACTCTGACCCGGAATGGTAGTACCTGTTAGGGTCCCATCTATGGGTTAAATAAAAAAATGTATTCATAAAAAAATTGTATTATCCATTAAGAATTGATTTATTTCAAAACTTTATCGGCATTAAATGACCCACTGAGGTTGATATGCCGTAAAACAAAACAAACCAAACCAGTCTATTATAGAACGCATTTTTTTACTACACTATTGTATTATGGGCACCACAGGTGGTGTAATGGTTATCAATCTAGAGTAGCAGATCATTTTTCGCGATTCCGATTCTCACGAGGTGCTCCATTCTTCTGGCCTTGTGCCACAACTAAGCTAAATTTAGTAAATAACTATGTGATATTATTTCCTCTACGGTGTAGTCTTTCTAGTTTCATCTTTAGAATTATAAATATTCAGAACTTTGTTCACTAGGGGGTGCATTTGACTCGGTCCAAGTAGAAAAATATCTGCTGGATCGTAACGTGGAGCCGAGGGAAAAAACATTGGACGAACGGTGATGAAATTTTGGCCAGGATTTCCGATGATTTCGGGATTGCTACAAAGAAATTCTCTTTTGACTGTTGATCCATAACTCGATATTGTTTGGCATTCCGAATGAATTAAGAGTTGTGGGGACAAATTGCAAGTAACCTTTATAAAGAAGGAAAAAAAAAAGAAAGAAAAAAGAAAGAAAGAAAGAAGGAAGGGAGGAAGGAAAGAGAGGAATATAATGAAAGAAATAAAGAAAGAAAGAAAGAAAATGTTTATAAAAGAAAAGAAAGAAAGAAATATAAAGAAAGAAAGAAAGAAAGAAAGAAAGAAAGAAAGAAAGAAGAAAAAGAAAGAAAGAAAAGAAATATATATAAGAAAGAAAGAAAGAAAATATAAGGAAAGAAGAAAGAAAGAAAAAGAAAGAATATAAGAAAAGAAAGAAAGAAAAATAATAAAGAAAAAGAAAGAAATATAAAGAAAATATTATCATGAAAGAAAGAAGAAATATAAAGAAAGAAAAGAGAAAGAAGATAAAGAAATTATAAAAGAAAAAAAGAAAAAGAAAAAATATAATTTAAGAAAAGGAAAGAAAGAAAATATATGGAAAGATAAAAGAAATATTATAAAAGAAAAGAAAAGAAATGAAAGAAAGAAAATGTTTTATAAAGAAAAGAAAGAAAGATTATTTATAATAAAAAGAAAGAAAAGAAAGAAATATTTTTATACAGGAAAGAAAAGAAATAAATATGAAAATAAATAAATAAAAAATAAAAAAATAAATTAAAAAAAGTAAATGTTTTAAAAAGAAAAAGAAGAGAGAAATATATTGAAAAGAAAGAAAGAAGAAGAAAGATATTTATAACAGATGAAAAAAGAAGAAATAAATAATGGAAAAGAAAAGAAATGAAAGGAAGAAAAGAGAAAGTTATAAAAAAAGAAAAGAAAGAAAAAAATATTGAAAAAGAAAAGAAAGAAAAGAAATATTTTTATACAGGAAAGAAAGAAAATATTTGGAAAAAGAAAGAAGAGAAAGAAAAAAGAAATATTTTTTTATTACAGGAAAAAGAAAGAATATTTGGAAAAGAAAAGAAAGAGAAAGAAATGTTATATATATTAAAAAAAAAGAAAGAAAGAAAAATAAGAAAAGGAAAAAGAAGGAAAGAAAGAAAGAAAGAAAGAAAGATTTTTATAAAGAAAAAAGAAGAAGAAAATATAAGAAATAAGAAAAGAAAAAAAGAAAAAAGAAAGAAAGAAAATTTATAGATGAAAGAAAATAAATGTATTAAAAAGAAAGAAAGAAAAGAAGAAGATAAAGTGTTTATTTTAAAAAGAAAAGAGAAAGAAATTATTATATAATGAAAAGAAAGAAAAAAAAAAAGAAAGAACCAAAAAAAATAAATATGTTTATAAAGGAAAGAAAGAAAGAATATATGAAAAAAGAAAGAAAGAAGAAAATGTTTATAAACAAAAAGAAAGAAAGAAATATAATTGAAAAAGAAAAGAGAGAAAGAAATATTTTATACAGGAAGAAAGAAAGAAGAATATATGGAAAAGAAGAAAGAAAGTAAAGGAAAAGAAGAAAATGTTTATAAAGAAAAGAAAAAAAAAAAAAAGATAATATATTGTGAAAGAAAGGAAAGAAGAAGAAATATTTATACAGAGAGAAAGAAATAAGAAAATAATATGGAAAAGGAAAGAAAGAAAGAAAAAAGAGAAGAAAAGAAAAATGTTATTAAAAAAAAGAAAGAAAGATATAAATGAAAAGAAAAAAGAAAAAAAAAATATCTTATAAAGAAAAGAAAGAAAATATATATGGAAAAGAAAGAAATGAATGAAAGGAAGAAGTGAATGTTTTTTATTAAAGAAAAGACGAATAAGAAAGAAAAAGAAATATTATAAGGAGGAAAGAAAAAAAATATTTGGAAAAAGAAAAAAAAGAGAAAGAAATATTTATATAGGAAAAATAAAAGAAATATTATGGAAAAGAGAATGAAGAAAGAAAGAGAAGAAAGAAATGTTTATTAAAAAAAAAAGAAAAGAGAAGGAAAGAAGAAAATATTTGAAAAAGATAAGAAGAAAAGAGGAAATGTGAGGGAAAGAGAAAAATATATTTATGATTGAGAAGAAAAAATTAAATTTATTAAAAAAGAAAGAAAAAGGAAAGGCAACCAGAACTAAAAGTTATAAAGAAAAGGAAAAGAAAAGGAGAAAGAAGAAGAAGAAAGGAGAGAAGAAGAAGAAATATTAATGGAAAAAAGAAAAAGAAAAGAAAAAAAAAAAGAGAAAAAAAGACCACAAATAAAATATTTTATAAGAGAGAAAGAAAAGAAATATATATGAAAGGGGAAAAAATAAAAGAAGGGAAGGAGAAGAGAAAGGAAGAAAAGGAAAAATTTTATAAGAAAGAAAAGAAGAAAAGAAAATATAAAGAAGGAAAGAAAGGGAAAGAATAAAGAAAAAGAAAATTTTATACAGGAAAGAAGAAAGAAAGAAATAAAGGAAAAGGAAAAGAAAGAAAAGAAAGAATTGAAAAGAAATATTTATACAGGGAAAAAAAAAGGAAAAAGAAAGAAATAAAGAGAAAAAGAAAGAAAGAAAATGTTTATAAAGAAAAGAAAGAAAGAAAAATATAAAGAAAGAAGAAATATTTTATGAAAAATAAGGGAAATAAGAAAGGAAAGGAAAGAAAAGAAAAGAAATATTTATACAGGAAAGAAAAAAATAGAAAAAGAAGCAAAGAAAGAAATAAAAGAAAAGAAAGAAAATGTTATTAAAGAAAAAAAGGAGAAAGAAGAAAGAAATTGAAAAGAAAGAAAGAAAAGACAAGAAGAAAGATAACAAAAGAATATTATATACAAGAAAGAAAAGAAAATATATGGAAAAAAAAAGAAAGAATAATAGATTTTTTTTATTAAAGAAAAGAAAGAAAAAAAATATGAAAAGAAAGAAAGATACAGGAAAGAAAGAAATATAATGGAAAAGAAAAAGAAAGAAAGAAAGAATAAGAAAAGAAAGAAAGAGAATGTTTAAAAGAAAAGAAGAAAGAATATATTGAAAAGAAATAAATAAATTTTTACAGGAAAGAAAGAAATATATGGAAAAGAAGAAAGAAAGAAGAAAGGAAAGAAAAGAACCATGTTTATAAAGAAAAAAGAGAAAGAAAAAGAAGAAATATATTGAAAAAGAAAAGAAAGAAAGAAATATTTATAAACAGGAAAGAAAGAAATTATATGGAAAAGAAAGAAAGAAAGGGAGAAAATGTTTATAAAGAAACGAAAGAAAAAATAAATATAATGAAAAGAAAGAAAGAAAGAAAGAAATATTTATACAGGAAAGAAATATATTAAAGAAAAGAAAGAAAGAAATATAATGAAAAGAAAAGAAAGAAAGAAAGAAATAATGAAAGGAAAGAAAGAAAGAAAGAAATAATAATGAAAGGAAAGAAAGAAAGAAATAAATATTTTATACAGGAAAAGAAAATTGAAAAGAAAGAAAGAAAGAAGAAGAAAAGATAGAAAGAAAATGTTTATAAAGAAAAGAAGAAAGAAAGAAAGAAAAAAAAAGAAAAAAGAATTAAAGAAAGAAATATTTATAGTGGAAAAAAGAATTATACTGAAAAGAACGAAAGAAAGAAAATGTTTATGAAAAAAGAAAAAAGAACGAAATATGATGAAAAGAAAGAAAGAAAGACAGAAAGAAAAATATTTTATAGATGAAAGAAAGAAATATATTGAAAAGAAAGAAAGAAAATGTTTATAAAGAATTTTTATAAAGAAAAGAAAGAAAGAAATATCATTATATTTCTTTATTGACAGAAAGAAGCAAAGAAATATTTGATAGAGGAAAGAAAGAAATATATAGAAAAGAAATAACGAAAGAAAGACAGAAAGAAAGAAAATGTTTAAAAAGAAAATAAATAAATAAATAAAATGAAAAGAAAGAAAGAAAGAAAGAAAGAAATATTTCATAGAGGAAGAAAGAAATATATTGAAAAGAAAGAAAGACAGATTTTTTTATAAAGAGAAGAAAGAAAGAAATATAAAGAAAATAAATAAAGAAAGAAAGAAATATTTTATAGATGAAAGAAATAAATGTATTAAAAAGAAAGAAAGAAAGACAGACAGACTAAAATGTTTATAAAGTAAAGAAAGAAAGAAAGAAACATAATGAAAAGAAAGAAAAAAAGAAAGAACGAAAGAAATATTTTATAGAGAGAAAGAAAGAAATATATTGAAAAGAAAAAAAAAGAAAGAACGAAAATGTTTATAGAGAAAAGACAAAAAGAAATATGAAAAGAAAAAAAGAAATATGAACTGAAAAAAAGAAAGAAATATTTTATAGAGGAAAGAAAAAATATATTGAAAAGAAAGAAAGAAAGAAAGAAAATGTTTATAAAGAAAAGAAAGAAAGAAATATAATGAAGAGAAAGAAAGAATAAAAAGAAAGAACAAAAGAAAGAAATATTTTATACAGGAAGAAAGAAATATATTGGAAAAAAAAGAGAGAACAAAACAGGTTTATAAAGAAAAAAGAAGAAGGAACTATAATGAAAAGAAAGAAAGAAAGTAAGAATAGTTTATAGAAGAAAGAAAGAAATATATTGAAAAGAAAGAGAGAAAGACATTGTTTATAGAGGAAAGAAAAATATATTTAAAAGAAGGAAAGAAAGAAAGACATTGTTTATAAAGGAAATAAATAAATGTACCTACCTTAATTTGCTCTATCAATGATATTGAGCACTGTTTACTTATAAATATAGCATCCATATTCTCTCTCTCTCTCTCTCTCTCTCTCTCTCTCTCTCTTTCACTCTCTCTCGTGGAGGGGAGGGGAGGGGAGGGAAGAAAGAAAGAAAGACATTGTTTATAAAGAAAATAAATAAATAAATATACCTACCTTAACTGGCTCTATCAATGATATTGAGCACTGTTTACTTATAAATATAGCATCCATATTCTCTCCTCTCTCTCTCTCTCTCTCTCTCTCTCTCTCTCTCTCTCTCTCTCTCTCTCTCTCTCTCTCTCTCTGACTTTCTGTCGTTTCTCATCTATTTACACTTTTTCCCATTTTCGCTCTCTGTGCTTTTCTTTCTTTCTTTCTTTCTTTCTTTCTTTCTTTCGTTTTTCACATTTTCATTTCTTTTTCATGTTTTTACTTTCTTTATTTCTTTATTCATTGTTCTTTTCATCTTTCCTCCTTTCTTCGTTTCTCCATTATTATTATTATTATTATTATTATTATTATTTCATTTTTTAAAATTATTTTGTGAGTTTTTCACTCCAGCGTTAGCTGATGGTATTTCACTGGAGTCTGGGTGAAAACATGTCTCCTCAGGTCTCCAGGACTCTTCTGAGTATTCTAGCCTCCTCTCTCGAGGAGGGGGGGGGAGAAAATCAGAAAAGTAATAGATGAAAACTGAAGCAAGGGATATGCAATGGCACTGATGGAGGAAATGAAAAAGATAGAAAAACACAGATTGAAAAAAAAACAAAAACAAAAAAAAAAACTCAACAGAAAAGAAAGGATAATACGGAATGAATCTAGTAAGAATGATGATTATGATGATGATGATAATGCTGATGTGGCTGCTGCTGCTGATGATGATGATGATGACGCTGCGGTGATGCTGCAGATGATGAGGATAGAAAAAGGGAATCAAGAAGAAATTGCTGAAAACAAGGAACAATCTTGGAACCACAATAAAACAACAGTTCATACAATCAAAATTTAGTAATAATAATAATAATGATAATAATAATAATAATAATAATAATAGTAAAAATTGAAATAATCAGAGTTTAATAATAATAATAATAATAATAATAATAATAATAATAATAATAATAATAATAATAAATGGGATGTTGATGATGACGATTACAAAAGAAGGGCGAAAAGACAGCTTAAAAGAAAATTTAAAAAAAGATGTGTTTTTAAAATCATTCAAAAAAAAAAAATAATGAAAACGAGATATCAAAATAAACTAAGAGGCGAAGAAGAAAAATAAACTAGATGTATATTTTAATTCTTTTATCCTTTTTCTGTCTTCAAAATTTAAAATGTCGTTTCAAAGAAAAAAAAAACAAAACACACTGACGCTAAAAGGTAAGCAAGTTTTTTCTTTCTTTTCGACTATTATTATTATTATTATTATTATTATTATTATTATTATTATTATTATTTCACTAGCAAGTTTTTATTGTATGGTTGGTTGAACCAAATAATGTTTCTATATTATTTTTATTCTTCTCATTATTATTATTATATTTTTTGTCCTGAATTCTTCCTAAATTGTTATTGAAGTCCCTGATTTTGTTTGCCTTCTTTAGATTTGCCTTTTTTTGAAAATTCTATCTTGTTTTGTTCAATTTAAAATTTATGATGTTTGGTTTTAATTTAAATTCATCAAATTCACCTTTTTATTAAAAATGTAATAATATTGTTTTGGCCTTTTTGCGTCAGAATGAACGGAGGAAAGAAAGAATTAAAAATATACACATATGTTTTTTTTCTCTTTGTTTTTTTTTCTGTTTTCTTTCCTTTTTTTTTTTAGTTCTTTTTTTTTTAAAGATGTCGGATTTAAATTTGGAATGACATTAAAACTCCATGAACGGATCAAATCAAATATACACACATACACATAAAAAAAAAGATACGATGCAAAAAAAAAGAGAGAGATAGAAAGATCTGAGAGAGGGGTAGGAGGAGTAGGAGGAAGATTTTGTAAGAGGGGGAGGGAAAAAGAGAAAATATGTTGGAGTGGCAAGGGTGGGGAAGAAAAAGAGTAAACTTATCTAAAAATCAGGATTGAAAAAAAAATATATGAGAGCGAGAGAAGCTTTAGAATAATTAAAATATTATTTTACAGACATTAGTCAAAAAAGACTATGAGCCAAGGGGGAAAGAAAAGAGAAGAAGAAGAAGAAGAAGAAGAAGAAGAAGAAGAAGAAGAAGAAGAAGAAGAAGAAGAAGAAGAAATGAATGAGAGTGGGGAAAAGAGAAAATACGTTTTGTAAAGAGAGAAAAGAAAAGAAAGATAGTGAAGTATTGAAAAAAAGATGTAGAGAGAGAGAGAGAGAGAGAGAGAGAGTAAAAGAGAGAGAGAGAGAGAGGGAGAGAGTAAGAGTAAGAGAGAGAAAGTAAGAGAGTAAGAGAAAGAGAGAGAGAGAGAGAGAGGTGAGAGAGAATGAGAGAGGGGGATCAATTTAATGATATTCACAGATATAAAACTCAATGCATATATATATATATATTAATATATATATATATATATATATATATATAATATATATAATCATGGAACAGAAAATGTATTCATGATTTTGAATTTTTTGAATTATTCTCATTTCCATTTCCATGCTTCTAATATAACAAGCAAAGCTTCTCAACGCCCATTATATATATCTTTAAAGAAGCATACGTGCGACTCTCTGATAACATATATATATATATATATATATATATATATATATATATATATATATATATATATAAGTAATATATAAAAAGATATGAAAACACCACAAAATGCTGTTAAAGTGAAAACATTTTATAACTTCGCTGATATTGAACAATATTTCGATTTTATGAAAATCATCATCAGAGCTTGTTTATACTCCGTGTTGTTAAGAGCGGAGACAAAAGGTTTTTGTTTTGAACTCATATGACTTTTGTCTCCGCTCTTAACAACACGGAGTATAAACAAGCTCTGAAGATGATTTTCATAAAATCGAAATATTGTTCAATATCAGCTATGTTATAAAATGTTTTCACTTTAACAGCATTTTGTGGTGTTTTCATATTTTTTATATATATACTCATACCGTCGGATTCATTTCCTTTCTTTTAACTTATATATATATGTATACAAAGAGAGACAGAGAGAGAGAGAGAGAGAGAGAGACAGACAGACAGACAGAACAAAAAGAAAGAGAGAGAGGATAGGGGTGGGAAAGAGAAGTCAATAATTGTCGATACTGAAGATATAAATGAACAACAGATAAAGCGTTAATTTTCTTCAAAATAGTCTCCTTTATTTACAGCAACCGAATTCCAATCATTGAATTACATCTCTGACCAATATGTTTTTGTTCAACAAACTAAAAATGCATTTGAAGTTTTCATACCTCTTGAGCATTTCTGACAATTACCAAGCTCCTTGGACTCTATGTCTACGCTATTTTAACTTAACTTACACCACACACAACAACACACACACACACACACACATATATATATATATATATAAGAGTCATGTTCTTGTGATTACCTGAAGATGCCGTATTAATACGGTTGAAATAAATTATTGTAATGAAGCAAGTTTAGAGTTTTTTCTTCATTTACTAAATATCTTGCTCTGTCCTTTTTACTCACTGGTATTAGGCACATTGAGCTCTCCTTATGGTCTACCTGCACCAGCTTGGTAAACTACACATGGAAAGACCCTAACTACGGAAAAAAAAAATATATATATATATATATTATATATATATATAATAATATATATATATATATTACGATTAAAATCGAATGGTTTAAAAACTACTGACTTTAATCGTCTATTTAGCTCTTATATTCTGCACTTTTTTAATCGGTTTTAGGAAAAAATCCCGAAGTAATAAGATTGTATACTTATTTGCGGTGGATTTAATGGTAACTGCGATATATATATATATATATATATATATATATATATATATATATTATATAAGAAAGGAAATGAATCCAACGGTATGAGTATAGATAAAAGGACATGAAAACACGACACAATGCTGTTAAAGTGAAAACATTTTATAACATATTCATAGCTGATATTGAACAATATTTCGTTTTTATAAAAATCATCTTCAGAGCTTGTTTATACTCCGTGTTGTCAAGAGCGGAGACAAAAGTCATGTGAGTTCAAAACAAAAACCTCGATGTTGCAAAAATCAAAGTTATATATATATATATATATATATATATATATATATATATATATCTGGATGCCGAGGATTTATTACCAACTCAACCTTTGCTTTTTTAACTAAACTCGGACTTTCTCCAACAGACCAAGAGGAAATACATCAAGAAGATCCAGAATAAAGCTCTAACCGCATCAGCGTGTATGGGGCAATCCCACTGCGGGACAACAAACCAGCTAAGTCTGTTGGTATCGTGAGACACTGCTAGGGCACTCTGGATTAGTTGTAATGATGCTTCGTCCCCGAAACTATTCTTGAACCCAGAGTCATCATCTGATGAAGGCTTTGTTGGATAAAATGGTACTGTTTAAACAGCAGTCATTGTATGAAGTTACACACACACACACACACACACACACACACACACATATATATATATATATATATATATAGTTACATATGTATATATGTGTGTGTGTGTGTGTTGTCTACGTGTCTTCTTAATTATTATTCTTTTCATCGTCGTCATCTTAATATTTCTCCTCCTCCTCTTTCTCCTCCCCTTCTCCTCTTTTCTCCACCCTTCTTTTTCTTTTCTTCCTCATCAATCTCATTGATATTTCTTCATCCTCGTCTTTTTCTTCTAATCATCATCAACATGATGATTGCTGTAGTCGTTGTTGTAGTTCTTCTTCTTCTTCTTCTTCTTCTTCTTCTTCTTCTTATTATTTTTATTATTATTATTATTATTATTATTATTATTATTATTATTATATTATTTTAGTTTTTCACATCCGCGTTAGTTGATGGTATTTCAATGAAGGCTGAATGACAACAAGTCTCCTCAGGTATCCGGGACTCTTCTGAGTATTCTAGTCGGTTGCAGCAGTGCGGTAGTTTGGATGGTCTCAATCCTTTCTCTGATTTCCAGATCCTCCAGTCTTTTTTCCAAGTTTATTGGGACCATTCCAAGCGCACCAAATACAATTGGTATCACTTTCACTCTCATATTCCACAGCTTTTTCTATTCTCTGCCAAGGTCCTATTATTATTATTATTATTATTATTATTATTATTATTATTATTATTATTATTATTTCGTTTACATTTATTAGCCTCTTTTGATATTAGTATATATTTTTGTTTCTTTATTCTTCGCTTCCTTCGTTATTTCTCTTTCGCTCTATTATTTTAAAAAAATTCACTACACTCAACTAACCACGATTCAATTCTTCTTCTTCTTCTTCTTCTTCTTCTTCTTCTTCTTCTTCTTCTTCTTCTTCTTCTTCTTCTATTATTATTTTTTTCTCGTTCTGAGTCGTTTAGCCTCCTTCGATATTCATTATATTTCTGTCCTGTTTTTTTTTTATCTCTCTTCTCTTTTTCTTCTTTTTTTCTTTCTTTCTTCATTTTTCATTCGGTGCCATTTCTTTTCTAATTTTCTAAATTTTTCCAATTCCAAAATTCAAAACTTCTTTTTTTTTTACTCTTTTATCTCCTCCTTCACTTTCTTACGCATTTCTCTTCGCTCTGTGATTTAGTTTTTTTTTGCACTTCAGCTCTCTAACCAGCGGATCAATATTTTATTCTTTCCTTTCTACTTCAAATCTTTTTAATTTCCCTTTTTTTCTTTCTTTTTCTGCTTTTTTATTTTTTTTTTTTTTGAATAGATCTTAATCCTAATCTTAGCTACGGCATTTGCAAAGACAGGTTAAGTTAGTCTCCTGCAGATTGAAATGATTGTTTGAAAATTTAAAAATAGAAAAAAAAAAAACGCGCGGAAAAGTAATCACTGGAGGAAAAACATCGTTTCATCTCATGCTTTTGACGACACATCGACCACGTACTCTGCACTGCCAACCCCGCGTGCCCGACGCACCTTCCTTACCAGCGCAGACTCGCTGTCTTCTCTGCTTCCGGTACGTATGTTCGAATTTCTTCGATCGTGCGAGCCCCTTAACTCACATTTACGGTTCTTTTAAATTTGGTGATATTCAGAAGAAAAAAGACGCATGACGATGGAGGGAAGATATATATATATATATATATATGATGAATAAAGAGAGGAGAGGAGAGAGAGAGGACAAGAAGAAGTAGAGAGAGAGAGAGAGAATGAGAGGAGAGACGACGAGGGGGAGAGAACAGAGGGAGAGAGAGAGATGGACGGAGGGTGCGCATGATAAGGTAAAACAATAGGTTAAACAAAAACGGAAAAGGTCACAAAGAAAGAGGAAACTATGAGAAAGACACATTTCAGAGAGAGAGAGAGAAGAAGAGGAGAGATGAGAGAGAGAGTAAGAGAGAGCAGGAGAGAAGAAGGGAGTAACAGAGCAGGATACGAGAGAAGAGTAGAGTGAGAGGAAGAGAGAGAGGAGAGAAAGAAAAAAGAGTGAGTGGAGAGAAAAGAGAGTAGAAGACAAAGCAAGATATATTCAGAAAGAGAGGAGAGAGACGTGAGATAGAACAGAGAGAAAGAGAGAGAAGAGAGAGGAGAGAAGAGGAGAGACTAATGCAGAGAGAGGATGAGAGAGCGGAGAGCGAGGCGAGGAGGGGTCGCAGTTGTGAGGAGGTTAATAGTAATCAATGTTAAAAACAACCGAAAGGCACAGTAAAGAAAGAAAACTGAGAAAAAGAACAACATTCAGAGAGAGAGAAGAGAGAGAGAGAGAGAGAGAGAGAGAGAGAGAAGAGAGGAGGAGGAAGAATGGGAAGAACAGAGTGAGGAGGAAAGAGAGTAAGACGAGAAAAGAGGAAGTGGTAGGAAAGAGGATAGGCAGACAACAAGAATCGCATTAAGAGATCATAAGTGCATAGAGTACCGAACTGATCAGAGAAAGAAGCGTGAGAGAACAACAGAGGAGGAGTAGAGTAGAGAGCAGGAGAGGAATTAGAGAGAGAGAGGTGAAGAGAGAATATGAAGGAATGGTTGAATTAAAACATGAGAAAACAAGAAAAAAATAAAAAAAGAAACTAAAAAGTGGAGAAATAAAAAATGAAGTAGAAAAGAAATAAAACACAGAGAGAGAAGCAGAAGAGAGAGAGAGAGAGAGAGAGAAGAGAGGAGGAGGATGACTAGTAGATAGTATCGATCACGTAAATCATTGAGAGTTGTGATGTGGTCTGAGTGCAATTGACTATAATATAATATGATAATGGGGGCTGTCGCCCGGAGATATTGCACTATGGGGTGGCTGGGGGTAACGGGTTGGTGATGTGAAGTTCAAACCTTAAATTATTTTTTTTTTTAAGCACAGTATGTGCGCTAATTTCATTAAATTATTAGGGTGGGATTTGTTATACATCGACATGAAGCATCTAGGGAAGGGAGAGAACATGGTGGGAAGGAGGAAAAGGAATGTAAGGGCTAAAACAAAGTCGGGATAGAAAAAATTCAATCTTGTAATGTACATTTCAGGCCTTAGGGGCCTCAATCAGAGATTGATTTTCTCGATTTTGTTTAGCCTTACATTTAAGTAGGTTAAATGCCG
Source organism: Doryteuthis pealeii (assembly GCA_023376005.1). Lineage (NCBI taxonomy): Eukaryota > Metazoa > Mollusca > Cephalopoda > Myopsida > Loliginidae > Doryteuthis > Doryteuthis pealeii. Next base: position 62,943,707 of record CM042173.1, read on the forward strand.
CATAAATTAATTATTAAATGAATTTACTTTAGGAGGAAAAAGGAAAATTGAGGGTTATCGGAGGCTTATATTCGAGGTTTACAGAACTATTATCATGGTGCATAGTCCTATTGGGTATTTGTCGGCGTGCCCGGTTAACCGTCTGATTTTAGTTTAGCGATGTGGTCCGGAGCTGAAATAGCCAATATGTTTCTTGTCTTTACTATTTATTCTCCTATATATATATATATATGAGGAATGTTAATAACATGAAGGAAGAATAGAAAATCAGAAAATAAAGTATTAATATTGATGTAGATAGGAAAAAGAATTAAACGATTAATGAGAAGAGGTTTTTACAGTAAATTATGAGCCAGTAAAGTAAAAGAAGGCAAAGTTATACGATGAATAAGGATGAAACCGAAAAAAAAGAAAGAAATAGAAAGAAAGAAGTGCCTATCTTTAATAAGAGAAAGTAAAGTAAATAACAGAGAAGTAAGAGAATAGCTGCAAAGAAGGAAAAGAAAAAGCATTATACAATGAAGCTCATATGATAAGTAAAGAACTGAAACATATAGGGAAGGAAGGAAAGGAGAAGCGGGAGGTAAGGAACGAATGAAAAGATGAAAGAGTGAAAAGAATGGTAAACGAATGCAAGGAGAGTGAAAAAATGAATATCATCGAATGTAATCGAAGGAGTAATAATGATGATAGAGGATATGAAAATAATGATTTTACCGACAAGAAGAGTGGACAAAGCAAGAAAGAAAGAAGAAATATTGATGTAATAATCGAAGAACGAAAACTAGATAATGATTAAAAGAAACAAAAAGAGAGAGTTCTGTGAAGGAATTAAATGGAGAATGAAGAAAAACAAAGGAAATAATAGTAATAATAATATATTCTGAATAGATAGTGTGAAAAAGAGATGGTATGAATAAAGAAAGAAAGAATAGAGAAAGAAAGAAGGAAAAGCAAGAATTATAGTCTTGAAGTAATAATAGAGGGAAGCGAAGTTTTTTGGAATGAATAAAGAGAAAGAAAAGAAAGGAAAAAGAAGAAAAGGAAGAAAGAAAAAAGTAAGAAGGAAATGAATTATACTCTTGAGTAATAATGAGGAACGAAGTTTTGAATGAAATAATAAAAAGAGAAGAAGAAAGAAGAAAGAAGAAAAGCGAAGAAGAATGATTAATATCCTTGAAGTAATGAATGAGGAACGAACGTTTTGGAATGAATAAAAAGAGAAAGAAAGAAAAGAAAATTATGAAAGGAGAACGTAAGTTGGAAAGATGAAAGAAGAAACGAAAGAAAGAAAAGAATGAATTATATGTGAAGTAATTATGAAGGGAACGAAGTTTTGGTAAATAGAAAAGGAGAAGAAAGAAAAGAAAGAAAGAAAATAAAGAATACGAAGACCGAATAAAATAATCTGAAGCAAATGTGAAGAACAAGATGAAATATAAAAAAAAGAGAAAAGAAAAAGTAATATTTGAATATAGTGAGATAGGAATGCACGAATAGAAACGAAAGAGATGAGAATGAAAGAAAGAAAAGCCAGAATCCAAAAAAGCGAATAGAGACATGAAGAAGACGAAAGAAACAACAAAAGGAATATAAAGAACATGAAGTGATGAATTGAAAGACTGCGATGAACGAAAACAGGAAATGACGAAGAAAGAAACGAAAGAAAAAAGAAAAAAACAGAAGAAAAAAACATGGGTTTCTAAAACAGGGAAGATTAATGGAAAAGAGAAATGCCTTGAAAGAATAACAAAATGAAGGATTTCTCTGAATTTTTAGATAGTTGAGGTAAGGTTAGAGGTTTGGCGGTGCTTTAGTCTGTGTTATTATGATAATAATTGTTAAAACAGCTTACGCCTCTACCGCAGCTATGGTTAGCGGAATGAGAACCAGGAATCCCGTGGAACTTGAATAAAGGGTTAGGCAATATCAAAGTTCCGTAGACATGCCATCCTCGATTACGACAAGAAGGTTCCGAGTCCGAGATGGTTCCCTGACGAGCCCTGAGAGGTTCCGAGTCGGGAAAGAAAATACTGAAGAAGACCGCGAGAGTACGGTACTGGCCGAAACTTTGCTACATATAATCAGATGGAGATGAGGAACATAGTCCGAATAAATGACGAAGATAATACTAAAAAGGAAGCCAAAAAATGAAAACAAGGACATATTTTTTTTATTAAAGAGTAAAAGAAGTTCAGAAATTGTGAAAGACCGAAATAATCTTAATCACACATCGGCGTGGCGTTCGTGAGCTGGAAAAAGAAAAAAAAATGTGAAAGGAAAACATGAATAAATATGAAAAGAAAAATCGTGTCGTGTTTTGCTTTTTTGTTTGTATAGGAAAGAAAGTAATGTAAAGATAGATTAAAGAAAACGAGAAGAAATAGAATAAACGAAGGAGTGGTGAAAGAGCCGAGTAAAGAAAATCAAGTAAGGAGTGATAAATGGAAGAGGAAGAGTGAGAAGAAAGCACGATAGATAGAAATGAAAGATGGAATGACAGAGAGAGAGAGAGAGAGAGAGAGAGAGAGCAGAAGAGAGAGAGAGAGAGAGAGAGAGAAGATTACATTGAATGAAAAGAAGGAAAGAAACAAAACACAACTTTTATCTTTTTGAGAGATTTGTATTTGTTGGGGGGTTTAAAGAAAAAACAACACCAAGAAAGAATATGCAGTGTAATTAAGCACGCGCTAGACCGGGAGGTTGTTTTTGCGTCTAAGCTGAGCGCCACACCTATCATCAGCCTCATCACTATTAACCGCATCGATCCAGCTAAAACAAGCTTTTTATTTATTTTCCCATTAAAATAACCCTAAAAACCCTGACTCTAATCCAACCCTAAACCCTAACCCTACAATAGTCCCCCTACTTAAAATTAACCAGTTTTATATTAACAGAAATTGGTGGGTGCTGTTTTTTTTCTGGGACTCCCTAATTTAGCTAGAAATACAAGTTCATAAATTACAGGAGTGAAATACAGATAAAAATGTCCTCCTACCAAAACTGCAAGGAAAGGAAAAAAAATCAAACCCTAAGAACTGTCAATTGGCCACAGAGCCCCCACCCTATCCACAAAGGAAAGCAATACATTAATAAGTAGGTAACCAGCGGCAGCTCTTTAAAAGAATATCTGCAAGAGGGACATGAAGACATGCCACGATCAACACCACACATGGGAGGCTTGAGCCAGAAGACAGTGCAAACCTGGCCGATTCCCTCGTCAACAAGGAACGAAACGGGGTGAAAGAGAAGAGAGAAGCCCCGCCGCAGAAAAAGAGACCAAAAGGAAGAGGAGACAACAGCAACTCCAGCAAGCAATCAACTCTTTGTTTGCAGTCATTGCACAGAGACTCGTCCATTCAAGAATTGGCCTGTTCAGCCACTCAAATGGCAGTGTGGCAAATAAAAGAAAACGAGCGAAAAAGAGAGGAAAGAAGCCGCCGCAGAAAAAGGAGAGCCAAAAAGGAAGAGGAGAACAACAGCAACTCCAGCAAGCATCACTTTTGTTTGCAGTCATTGCACGAGACTCTCATTCAGAATTGGCCTGTTTAAAAGCCACTCAATGCAGTTGCAAATAAAAGAAAACGACAGAAATGAGAGGAAGAAGCCGCGCAGAAAAGAGGAGGCCAAAAGGAAGGAGAGACAAAAGCAACTCTCAGCAAGCATCACTGTTTGTTTGCAGTCATTGGCGCAAGAGACTGTTCATTCAGATGGCCTGTTCAGCCAATCACGTAGCTTAGATGGTTTTTATAAAAGTGGACACTACGTGGACTTAGGTAGACGAACGACGGATGACAACAGGGTTGTGAACAGGTGAACAGTAAAAATAAGAATCAACTTTAAATAAAAAAAAACAAAAAAATGTATGGATGCACACAAGAATAAATAATGTAGGGGAATATTGTACCCGGCTGCAGTTTAAACGGCGTCCGTAGTCGTTTAGCTAGTCGCTAGAAGCACCGCGCCTTGACCACAACAGGTTTTGGGTTCGATTATCGGCCCTAGCCAACTCAAGTCGCAGGAAGTCTATCCTCCTTGTTCACTAGCGTCTTATCGTGGATGCTCCACATCTACCATCAGCTCTTTTACCGCACATATCCTTGTGCTTTAAAAATCAATTGTATTTTATTTTGTATTCGCTTAGAATAAAAAAAAAAAAAATTTCAGCATTGCCGGTAAAAAAAAGCAAAAATAAAGTTTTGTTTGAAGTTTCCCTAATGAAGGTAAGGAAAACTGTGTTGATTTGAGTTTGGAATTTGAAGTTTGAGTTTGAGTTTTGTTTAACGGCATTTCAACCTCTGTGGTCATTTATGCCAAAAGGTTACTTTGATTTCAGTCTTTAAAGTAATGGTTCTATGGAAGATAATTGTTGATTTGAGGAAATCAATAAAAGTTCGAGTTGAAAATAAAGAGTTTCGATTCTTTGAAATGATGCCGGAGTTTCTTTGATTTGGGTTTTGGAAACTTGGCGATGTAGAATCCACCATCGAACAGCCTTTCGTCTGTTAGGCGGTGGTGGATGTGACAAAGAGAATCAACATTTATTTACAGCTTTTTAAGATATATTCAGGGTTGTTTTGGACTGAATATTTTGTTAAGTTTTGTTGTTGTTTTTTTGTTGCGTGTTTTGGTTTGTTGTTTTTGTTGTTTGGGTTTTTTTTAATGAAAAGTTATGTTTATTTAGTAAACAAAGCGTGAAGCAAAATTGAGGAATTCATTTGAACAAATGGGGGAAATGAAAGTAATACTAAGATGGTTAAAGAAGAGAGAAATAGATGGGGAGCGAATTCGATCAATTAAAGATAGAAAGATAAAGGTTTATATAAAGAAGAAAAAAGAAAAGAGTAAGGAGTGAGAAGAGAAGAGAATAGGGGGGAAAAGAGAGGGAAAAAAAAGTGAGTGAAGAAAGAGAAGGAAAGAAGAGAGAGAGAGAGAGGGGGAGAGAGGGGAGGGAGAGAGGTAATAGGAAATTGATGAAAAAGAAGGGAAGAGAAAGGAATGAAGAAAGTGGATAGGGAAAGGAAATGAGAGAGAACAGATAAGAGAGAGAAAGAAAGTTGAGGAGAGAGAAGAGAGGTAGAGAGATAATTGAAATAGAAGAAGAAGAAAGAGAGATAAAAGTAGACAGAAGAGAATAGAGAAGAGAGGAAAAGAGGCAAGAAGAGTAATAGAAAATAGAGTAAATGAGAATAGGAGGAAAAGATAGTAAGAGGAAAGAAAGAAAGAGAGAACGAGAGAAGAAAGAAAGAGAGAGAGGTAAAGAGAGGTAAATGAAATGAAGAAGAGAAAGAGAGATAAAAAAGTAGACAGAAAAAGAGAATAGTTTAGGAAAGAAGAGGAAAAGGCAAGAGAGTAATAGAAATGATAAAGAAATAGGGGGAGGGACAAAGATGAGAAGAAGAAAGAGAGGGAGAGAGGAGAAGAAAGAGAGAGAGGTAAGAGGAGTAATATGAATAGAAGAAAGAGAAAGAGAAGATAAAAGTAGAGTCGAGAAAAAAGAGAAATAGTTTAGAGAAAAAGAGAAGGAAAGAGGCAAGAGAGTAATAGAAATAGATATAAGAGAATAGGAGGAAAAAAGATAGTAAGAGAAAAGAGAGAGAGAGAGAGAGAGAGAGAGAGAGAGAGCACGAAGAGAGAGAAAGAGAAGAAAGAGAAGAGAGGTAAGAGAGAGTAATATGAATAGAAGAGAGAAAAGAGAGAGAAAAAAGTAGACAGAAAAAGAGAACAGTGAGAAGAAAGATAGAGAAAGGCAAGAAGTAATGAAAATAGATAGAAGAGAATAGGAGGAAAAAGATTAGTAGAGAAAGAAAAGAAGAGAGGAGAGAGGTAAGAGATATAAGGTTATTTACTAAGCTTGGCTAAGATGTGGCAACAAGCCCAGATGTATGAGCAACCCAGTGAGAATCAAAACTCAACTAAAAATGGTGCTGCGAAATCTAGCTTGCCTACCATTACACAATGTAAGGTGGCTGACTATCAAAGAGTTAATAGTATTTACTAAGCTTAGCTTAGATTTGTACGCCCCATGTATAGAGCACTTCCCCGTGAGAAATCGAACTCACTAATAATGGGCTGCGAATCTTGCTTGCTAACCATTACACAAGTGGAGAGTGTGGCTGACTATCAAAGAAGTTATATAGTTTATTTACTAAGCCTTAGCTTAGATGTTGAACAAGGCCAAGTGTTGCGGCGCCCAGTGAGAACGATACTACATTAAAATGGTCATGCGTATCTTGCTTGCTAACGCATTATAGGCCGCTTGAAGTGCCCAGGTAAAGAGATATATAGAGAGTATATTGTGAAAACTGTATGTGTAAGAGAAAAGGAAGAGAGAGAAAGGCGAAAGAGGAGGAAAGGAGAGGAAATCAGAGATTATAAGTTAAATTACTAAAAAGCTTACTCAGATGTGGCACAGCCAGAAAGTATGGGGCACCCTGTGAGAATCGAACTCCAAAACAAATGCTCTGAAATCTAGCTTGCTAACCATTACACTGCATGAGGTGCCTAAAGTAAGGAGAGCGTGGAGTATATCTTGGAAAAAATGAGTGTGTAAGAAGAGAGAGGAGAGAGAGAGAGAGAGAGAGAGAGAGAAGAGGGAGAGAGAGAGAGAGGAGAGAGATATAAAGACTTAGAGAGTAAAATAAAAGGTTAATAAATATATAGAGCGTGGAGTATACTCTGGGGAATGTGTGTGTAGAGAGAGAGAGAGAGGAGAGAGATGTTATTTATCAGCCTATTTAGATGTGGCACAAGGCCAAAAGTATGGGGCGCCCAGTGAGTCGAACTCACTAAACAATGCTCGTCGAATCAGCTTGCCAAAAACGCATTAACACGCGCATGAGTGCTAAAGAGATATATAAGAAGCGTGGAGTTATCTTGGAAAATGTGTGTGCAAGAGAAGAGAGAGAGAGAAGAGAGAGAAGAGAGAGAGAGAGAGGGAGAGAGGGGAGGTTTCAAAGCATATATAGTTTATTTACTAAGCTTAATTTAGATTAGGGCCAGATTAGGGGCACCCATGAGAATTCGAGACTCAATAAGCCAGTGTCTGGAAATCTAGCTTACTAACTACATTAGTAAATATAGTGTATTTACTAAGCTAGCTTAGATGTGAGCACAGAGCAGGAAAGTATAGGGGTGCCGAGTGTTAGAATCGAACTAAGAGAGAGAGAGTATGAGGAGAAGAGAGAGAGAGAGAGAGAGAGAGAGAGAGAGAGAGAGAGAGAGAGGGGGGTCAAAGATATAGAGTAGTTAATTTACTAAGCTTTAATTTAGAATGTGCACGAGCCAGAAGTATGAGGCCTCATGAGAAATCGAAACTCACTAACAATGTATGGAGTATCTTACTGCTAACCATACACTGCAATGAGGTTGTCCTAAAGTAGAGAGAAATATAGAGCGGGTGGAGTATAATCTTTGAAAAATGTAGTAGTAAGCAGAGGAGAGAGAGAGGAGATAGACAGAGAGGACAGAGAGGAAAGAGAGAGAAAGATAGAGAAGAGGGGGGAAAGAACAAGAGAAAGAGAAGGAGGGAGAGAAAAGAGAAAGAGAGAGAGAAAAGAGAAGGAGAGAAGAGAGGGGAAAGAAAAAGGAGAGAGAAAGAGAGAAGAGAGAGATAGAGGGTCAGAGATAAATAGTTATCTGCCTAAGTCTTACTTAGCCGCGACACAAGGCCAGAAGGAATGGGCGCCCAGTGAGAAATCGAACTCATTAACATGCATCTGCGAATCGTAGCTTGCTAAACCATTACATCCCGCAGTGAGGTGCCTGTAGAGATATATAGAGCGTGGAGTGATTCTTTGAAAATGAGTGTTGTAAGAGAGAGAGAGAGAGAGAGGAGAGAGAGAGAGAGAGGGGGAGAGAGAGGAAGGCAAGAAAGACGAGAGAAGAGAAGAAAGAGGAGGATGAGATTAAAAGACTTAGAGAGTGAAATAAAATCGTTAATAAAATAATGCATCGGAGCAAACAAACCATAAAGAAAACAGTACCGATACAAGATAGTGTGCACATATATACAAAGATGAAGAGGTGAAACGAAAAAACAAAAGGAGAGGCTGACGAAAGAGTGGTGGGCAAAGAGAGGACGAGAGCGGTTGTTTTCTCTCAAAACTATTGGTATCGTATAATGTCTATTTTCCCGCCTTTTTTGAAAAAAATTAAACCACTATATCCGCCCAATTGTCTTTTTAGTTTGTCGTTTCAAAATAATGATCGAAAAATAAATGCAGCTTCAATGGAACAGTTTTCCTCTCTCCACAAACACCTTTGATTTGTTTATAGAAACTTTTTTGGTGAATTCTTTCTCACAGTATTCAAAGTGTTGCTGGCGTATGTGTGTGTGTATGTGTATGTGTGTGTATGTGTATGTAGTGTGATGTTATGTTGTGTAATGTGCGAGGTGTGTTATGTGTGTAATGGGTGTGGTATGTGACAGGCGTACTAGCTATTGACTTAACAAATGTGTTTTTGGGTATATGTGTGTGTAGATCTATGTAAAGGCAACTAGCTAATGTTTAATAGTGTGTTTTATCAGTGTGGTGTATGTGTAATGTGCGAGTCGTGTATGTGTATGATTGTGTAATGGTGCGTGTGTGTGTGGTATGTGTGTGTGCGTGTGTATGACGAGAGCGAGCGAGCTAATGAACTTACAATGTGTTTTGGTGTGTGTATGTGAAGTGTGTGTAATTATGTAACATAAGGCAAATAAGCTAATGACTTATAGTGTATGTGTGTGTGTTGTAAATGTATTGTGGTGTATGTGCGTGTTGGTGTATGTGTGTATGGTGTGTGTATGTGATATGGCCTAGGCAATGACTTACAAATGTGTTTGTATATGTGTGTGTTGGTGTGTAGATCTATGTAAAGGCAAAATAGCTAATGATTTATAGTGTAGTGGTGTGTAATGTGCTGTGTAATTGTACTATGCCTGTGGTGTTTGTGTATGTGCGTGTGTGTAATGTGTGATGTGTGTGTGGTTTGTATAGTGAAGGAAACTAACAGAAAAACCTATTGACTTACAAATATTTTGAGTGTGGTGTGAGTGTGTGTAATATAAATGTAAAGAGACAAAATACGCTAAAATTGTATAGTGTATGTGTGTGTGTGATGTGCGTTTATGTTTATGTTGTGTTGTGTATGTGTGTGTGGTTGTATGGCGAAGGCAACTAGCTTAAATGACGTACAATGTGTTGTATATGTGTGGCGTGTGTGTATCCTATGTAAACGGCAAATAGCTAACATTTTAATAGTGTATGTGTGGTGTTGTATATGCGTGAGTGCAATGTGTATGTGTATGTTGCGTGTGTGTATGTGTGTATGTGTGGTGTAATGGCGAAGGCATACTAAGCTAATGACTTACAATGTGTTTGTGTGATGTATGTGAAGTGTCGTGTATATCTATGTAAGGGCAAATAGCTAACATTTATAGTGTATGTGTGTGTGTAATGCGGTGTATGTGTATGTGTATGTGTGATGTGCATGTATGTGCGTGTGTGTGTGTGTGAGCGTGTGTATGTGAAGGCAACTAGCTAATGACTACAATTGTGTTTGTAATAATGTTGTTGTGTGTAGATCTATGTAAAGGCATAATTAGCTTAATGATTTAAGTGTAGATTGTGTGTGCATGTGCGTGTGTATATTGTATGTGTGTTATGTATGTGTGTGTATGTGCGTATGCGTGGTGTGTATGTTGTTTGTGAGTGCGTGTGTAATAAGTGAAGGCAAATGGTAATGACTTTCAAGTGTGTTTGTTGTATTTGCTTTAATTTATAGTGTATTTATACTTATTGCATGTGTGTGGTATATCGTTGTTATGCGTGTGCGTGTAGGTGTATGTGGTTGTATGGTGAAAGCACTAGTAATGACTTACAATGTTTTGTGTGTGTATGGTGTGTGTTGTAGATCTAATGTAAAGGCAAATAGCTAATGATTTTATAAGTGTATGTGTGTGTATGCTGCATGTGTATGTGTATGTGCGTGTGTATGTGTATGAATGTGTAATTGCGTATGCGTGTGTGTATGTGTGGTGTGGCGTGGGTGTTAATAGTGAAAGGGCAACTAGCTTAATGACTTACCATGTGTTTCTATGTGTGTGTGTGTTGTGTGTGTGTGTATCTAATGTAAAGGCTAATTAGCTAACATTTATAGTGTATGTGTGTGTATATATGCGGTGTATGTGTATGTGGTATGTGTGAATGTGCGTGTGCGTGTGGTGTATGTGTGTGTGGTTGTATGGCCGAAGGCAACCCTAGCTAATGAAACTTACAAATGTGTTTGTATATGTTGTGTGTGTGTATCTATGTAAAGGCAAATAGCTAATGTTTATAAGTGTATTGTGTGTATGTGCGTGTGGTAATGTGTAATGTGTGTGAATGTGCGTTTGTATGTGTTCATGTGTGCGTGGTATGGTTAAAGGCAACTAGCTATATGACTTAACAAAATGTGTTTGGGGTATTGGTGTGTGGTGTTTATATCTATGTAAAGCAAATAGCTCAATTGATTTATAAGTGGTATTGTGTGCATTGTGGCGTGTGGTATGTGTATGTGTGTGAATGTGCGGTGTATGTGTGTATTGTGCGTGTTATGGTTAAGGCAACTAAAGCTAAATTGACTTACAAATGTGTTTGTATATGTGTGTGTGTGTTATATCCTATGTAGGCAAAATAGCTAATGATTTATATGTATGTGTGTGTATGTGTATGTTGTGTGTATGTGCGTGTGTGTATATGTGTGTGCGTGTGTATGGTGAAGGGCAACTAGGGCTATGAACTTACAATGTGTTTGTATATGTGTGTGGTGTTATATATCATGTAAAGGCAAATAGCTAATGAATTTATAGTGTATGTGTTGTGTATGTGTATGTGTGTGTGTATGTGCGTGTGTTATGTGTGTTGCGTGTGTATAGTGAAGGCAACTAGTCTGAAATGACTTACAATGTGGTTTGTATATGTGTGTGTGTGTATATCTATGTGATAAGGCAAATAGATAATGATTTTATAGTGTATGTGCGTGTGTATGTGCGTGTTTATGTGTAATGTGTGTATAGTGTGGTGTGGTTTGTATGGGCGAAGGCAAACTAGCCAATGACTTACATTGGTTTGGTGTGTGTTTGAGTGTGTGTGTATATATATCGTATGACAAATAGCTAAATTGTATGGTGTAATGTGTGGTTTGATGTACGTGGTGTGTATGTGTGTGTTTGTGTATGGAGCATAATGCGTGTTGTGTATGTGGGTGTGTTTTGTGTATGTGCATTATGCCGTTGTGTATGTGTGGAGCGTGTGTATAGTGAAGGCAAACTTAGCTAATTGACTTACATGTGTTTGTGTGTGTGTGTGTGTGTGTGAGTGTGTGTAATTTATGTAAAGACAAATGAAACTAAATTTATAGTGTATTCGTGTGTTAAGTGTAATGTGTGTATTGCGTGTGTGTGTATGTTGGTGTGTGTACTGTGTGTGTATGTGTGTGTGTATCTGTGTGTGTGTGCGATGTGTGTTGGTGATGGCAAATAGCTAATGACTTTTTACAAATATATTTCTGTGTGTACGAGTGTGTGTATATCTATGTAAAGGGCAAATAGCTAAAATGAATGTATAGTGTATGTGTGTATGTTGAGTGTGTATGTGTATGTGGCGTGTGTGTATATATATGTGTAAGAAGATGTATAGTGGTAATGCATGGTGTAGTGTATTCTAGTCGGTAATGCAACTAAGTATAGTTATAGTGTGTGTGTGTGTGTTGTGTGTGGGTGTGTGAATTGTATATGTGCATGTGTCTATAAGTGTGTGTATGTGTGTGTCTATGGTAAAGGCAACTAGGTAATTAGTTAATAGTGTGGTGTTGTGTGTGTGTGTGTGCATTGTATATATGCATGTGTGTGTCTGTGTGAGTCTATATGAGCAACAGATAATGATTATAGTGTGTATGCGTGAATGTGCCTGTATATGTGCTTATGTCCTATAGTGTTGTGTATGTGCGTGGTTTCTGGTGGTGAAAGACAACATAAAGTTAATGGTGGTGTTGTATGTATGTTGTGTGTGTGTGTGTGTGTGTGTGTTGGTGAAGGCAACTAGTTCTAATGAATTATAGTGTGTATGTGCGCGCGTGTGTGTGTGTATGGTGAAAAATACTATCTAATGATTATAGTGTGTGTGTGCGTGGCGTCGCGCGTGTGTATGTAGTATATGGTGAAAAGCCAACTACTAATATATAGTGTGTGTATGTACCCTGTGTGTGATTGTATGATGTGTGTGTGTCTATGATAAAGGATTATCTAAAGAGTTATAATGTGTGTGGTTGTGTTGTGTTCTATAAATGTGCGTCTGTGTGGTGTGTGTGCATGTGGTGTGTGTAATTTTGTTATTTTTGGTGGTGCATGGTATTTGTTTACTTTTTGTTGTTGCTGTTGTTGTTGTTGTTGATACCTCTAAATTTTTTTTCTTGGTTTTGTTAATCTATTTATTCGTTATTTATTTTTAACAAAATAATGAGCGTGGTTCGTTATTGTTTATGACCAGATTTTTGCGAAAAGGATGGAAATGATGGTAAATAAACGGGCAAAAATAGATCTTTATAAAAGCAGATATCATATATATTTCAGTTGTGTGAATATGAAAAGAATAAAATTATTTAGTTGATAGCAACAACATGTTTGGATATGAAATAAAGAAAAAATAAAAAAATTAAAAAAAAAAAAAAACATCACAGAAAGCGTAATAAAATCAAGATACAACAGAACACACAAAAATAAAAAAAAATAATAAGATTTAAATAAAATTTAAAACAACAAAATAATATTATTATTTAATATAATAATATAATAATAATCAATAATAGATAAATAATTAAATAAATAATAATCAATTTAGAATGAGAAAGATGTTATGATGAGATTAGGCTTGATAATAAAGTTGAAAATAAAGGAGCAAATATATCTAAAAAAGAAACAACAGAAAATAATTCTGATGATGTACTATAAGCACAATCAATTCATCTAAAGCAGCATATCAATACATTTCATCATCATGCCATCAATAACAATCTGCACTGTTTTAACAAATCTTCGAAAGATATGAGTTCCTACCGGTTTTGAAAAATCAGTTAAAATCCTTTAACTTGGTGATTGAGATCTTGAATTAAAAACCAAATTAATCACTGTTAATGCGGGCTTTTTAGTGAAAAACTACAAATACCCGAAATATTAATAGAGGACCCACCAATTCAAAAGCAGAGTATTGGAAAAGAAAAATAAACAGAGATGAAAAAAAAAAAAAAAAATAGAAAGGAAAGAGGGTATCCTCAGAATGTTCAAGAAAGCTTTCTTGAAATCAAGACAGTAGAAGAAGAGCTAATCAATAACGATAATATTTGGTTGTCTCTCTTAATAAATACTCTGGATTCCTTCTTAAATCCTGGACAAAGGAGCGTACTATGAGCAAGGAAAACAAAGACCAAGAACAATTATAAATGATGAATGACAAAAGAAAACGATGCAACAAAGTAATTGTGATGAAGGGGTACTGACATTCCCCAGAAGTCAGAATTGGAACTCATCATCAGATAGTTGTCTCGGTATGACCTTAAACTAAGACCACCAGCACTGCTTTCTAGCACATATAATAGGTTGGGTTTGTCAATAGGGGAATGACAAGGAAATACATACAGGTGCTAGGGCTTGAACGGTGACCAGCCGTATGACCTCTCCGAACCGCCCGTCAGCCTGAGTAAAGGGCCAAAGTGAAGTGTTCCGTGTCATGGACTGCTTCAAACCAATGTGGAGTAGCCCCTTCATCACCCAATTACTCCCAACAAAGATGTAGGACGTTGAATGGCGTTTAAAGAGAAACTAGCAGAACTAATGCCGCTCCTTATCCGCCAGGGCGCAAAGAGTTTCAGATTTTAATGTAACAAAATACATTAATCTTATTATAATGGATGATTTGGCAATCTGTCTGTCTCTAACTAAACTACCACATTGCTTACGTTACGAAATTACCCTCAGGCATCGCGCAAGTTTAGTCAATGAGCGATTTAATTCATAGTCATTTCCTTATTACATAGAATAAGACCTTATTTATTAACGAGGTTTCAATAAAAATCTGAAACCTAGATTTGCCTCAGAACAACTGTTAATTAGTGTTTAAAAATTCTGCAATGTGTCTTATATATCACTAAAGAATAAAGGTTTACATAATTTAGTGGTGTGGGTTAATTTGCCATACTGATTTAAACAAAAACGGGTTTAATAATAATTACTTGGTGTTATTGATCTCTAGTAATATTGTTTCATTCTCCAACAATATTAAAATCAACCCTTACCAAATTTAACATAGGTTTTCTTTTGAAAGAATAAAAAAATGATAATTCATAAATGAATAGACTAATTAATTAGTGTATTAAACCGGGTTTGTTATAAGCCAGTAATGGCAAATTAATCCACACAAAATATAACTAGGTAAATCATTTTTATTTGACATATAAGACTATTGCAGAATTTTTAAAACGCATTAATAACATTGGGTTGTTTGGGCAAATCTACCTTAAGCCGGACTTTAATAAATACTTCGTTAGTAAATAAGACTGCCCAATTAGAATTATAATCAATGAAATTATTGAATAATATTTTGCGAATATATACGTAAATAAGAAATTGAAATTGGTGACGTCGTGATGACTGGTTTCGGTTTCAGACACCATAATTCTTAATTAATAATATATGAGAGAGCGCGGTTAAATAATCATTAAATAAAACGAGGAATTTCAGGGATTACCCACCGATAGTTTGGTTGGTAATTTCGTTTACGGTAAATATTCCAGGTCCCTTTTCGGGTCATTAAATTGCCAAAATCAAAGTCATTTTGATATTCTTTTGCTACACTACGGTTCTGTTGCTAGAATGGTCACCCATCTAAGTACTTGAACAGTCCTCATCGCTGCTTAACTTCGGTGAAATAGTCGGAAACCAATTCTTTCAAACGTGACTTGGTCGTTAATTCATTAAGGGGTTACTAATAGACTATTAACGCATTTTTCTCTTTAGTATTTGGTTAGTTTTGTTTTAATCGGCAATATCAACCCTTTCCGGGTTATTTAAATGCCGAATGAAGCATTTTGTAAACAATAGACCCAGGTTGGTTTAATAGTACCTTGCATTAACTCAAGTAGTCACTCCAAGTAAGTATTGAACAGGTTCATCGCTTGCTTAACTTCCGGTGAATTTTGTGTTGAAACAAAAGAAAAGCACCAAGATAAGTCATCTCATCAAAAATAAAAGGTGACTAATTGATAGGACCAACAAACATTCCATTCAGAGTGGTTATCCAATCCGGAAACGATATATTATATAATATATATATTATATATATATATAAATTTTTACTTGAAGGTCACTTACAACGCATTACGCATTAAATTCGATACTTTTTCTATGAAAATGAAATTGCAAGTGTAATCCCAGCAAAGGATGGCTCGATGTGTAGAATACCAGTATCAGAACTGTTTCGACTTTATAAGTTTCTCATCAGCGGGTATACATACTAACGATTTCGCTGCTCGGACAGAAAAATCGAAACGGGACTTCAGCATATATATAATATATATATATATAAAAGGAGGTATATAATATATAATTATATATATTATATATATATATAATATATATATATATAAAGGGAAGGTTGTTGTTATGTATTCACCAGTGATGCGTATACCCGTACTGTCCGAATCAACATGAATCGTGGATGAAGTGCCCAGATTTGGTTCTAGTTGTGCAAAGTTGCTTGCGGGTTGAAAATCGATGACGGCTCACAAAATTTGGACAATGAAGAAGGGGGCCAGTTTTCCTGACAAGAAGTTGCGAATTCAATATGTCCAGAGGAAACTAGATAAATAATCATTATAGTATATAATATATATATATATATATATATATATTATTATATAATACTACAAATAACGCCTGATAAACAAAGTCTCTTTTATGTGCATCCAGATAGATCCAGCTCGCGATTCACTAATAAAAGCATCTGCGAGACCTTACTTAAATAAAAAACCCTTTAACTGAGCGAACGGTCGGTAGCCACTGTCTAAGTTATAATAATAGAGAAAGACTCTTCGTTTTCAAACAACGCAAAGTATAACATTATGAATTCTTTTTTCTATGCAATCAATGATTTTGAAAAAGATTTAAGGCTCAATTAAATTTAGATTCTATCAATCTCCAGGAAACTGTTTATCTTATCTAACTATCTATCTATCTATCTATATATATAATATATATATATATATATATATAATATATATATATATAATATCGATTTCGAAGCTGAGCTTCATCTCTGTTTTGTTTTATTTTTGTTCTTAATTTTTTTAATACGCATGGTATGCCCTTCGGGGAATTTATTATTTTATAAATATATTAATATATATATATATATATATATATATATATATATATATAAAATAATAATAAATATATATAACTATATATATATATATATATATATATATATATATATATATATATATAAAATAATAATTCGAAATTTGTATTGCCCTTCAATTTTATTATTAATTATATATATTATAGTAGTATAATATATATAATAATATATATAAATTATATATATTAAAAATATAAAATTCGAGGCATTACAATGCGTATGAAAATAAGACAAAAATAAGACAAAAAATCAGAGATGAAGCCTCTAAGCTTCGAAAATTGATAAACAATATAAAACATCTTTTTGTCTTTATTTTTTTAATCGCATTGTATTGGCCTTCGAAATTTTATTATTTATAACATACTTAACAATGCTTCAAGCTTACCAATACTTTTAATGATATATATATATATATATATATAATATTATAATATATAATATAATATACGCACCCCTCCTAACATGCAGGATGTGATAACAAAGGTCATTTCCTTAAGCGGAGTTCAACCAGGTTTTAATTCAGAGTTTCCTTCTCCTAAGACCGTTACCTAACCCAAAGGTTTCAAGAGCCCCATTCTCCCTACTATTTATCCATAGCTAGAGGGAGATGTAGGATTCATCCACTTTCCCAAGTGTATTAGGCGCTAAGTAAAAATGCAATTAACAAAAATCCTGGAATTGAACTCGGGGCGATTAGTCCATTCTTCATTGACTTTAACCATTACAACACGACGGTTCTATACATATATATAAAGGAAGCTTTGGTAAAATGTATTGAGAAAGACTACAAAATAAACAATTGAATGACAAAAGTAAATATATATATATATGTATATATACATATATATATATATATATTATATTATATATATGTGTGTGTGTTGTGTGTGTGTGTGGTGTGTTGTATTTGGCCTCATTCTAATCATATTATCAATGTAGAATTAACAAAAGAGTACCATCTCCTCTTTAACAATTTTATTTTTGATCTTTTTGAGTTTTCTGGCCATCTGTTTAATATTTGGGTGGAATTCGTGATAAGTCCACCCAAAGTTCAAGGTTCGAGTAACTCGGCACTCGAATGATTCAATCAAGGGGTGACTGTTCCAGTTTTTTCAATTATATTTTTAATTTTATTAAATTGTAATTACGAAAGTTCAAAACGGAAAAATATCAGCACATTCTGGACAAAGAAAAAAATAAAACAATAAACTTCCAAATACTAAGAAGCTCTATACAATAAACAATACAAACCATCCTTAAACAAAGAATTAATTTCCCAATGGCGTAAACACATTTTAAATGCCCTATAACACTTCTCATCAAAATTCTTCTCCTTCCAGCCTGACATTAATGATAATTTTTTTAAAAAAACTGGACACATCACCGCCTGATGAATGGGCCACTTCGAGTTGCGCGAAAGTAACTCGGGATCATGAATCTTTGTGGACTTATCCACAACATTCCACCAATATTAAAAGTTGGTCCAGAAAACTCGAACAGATCAAAAATAAAATTGTTAAACCCAGGAGAATAGGTCTTTGTTTAATAATATATATATATATATATAGTATATATATAGTATATATATAGTATATATATATATATATTTATAATATATATATTTATATGCGCTACCACTAATCCGGATTAACACATAAGGTCTTTTTTAACGTTGGACTTTTTATCGGGACATCCAGCGAGGAACTAGCCTCGCCCGAATCACTAATAATGATCTGCGGAAAATACTAAACTTTTTAAACATTTCCCTCAGCTAACCCGGAGACGGACGTCGGGGTAACCAATTCTAGTTATATTAATAGGAGAAAGATCTCTTCGTTTCAACACTTACGAAATAAATGCGCAAAAGTATTTATCATTAATATTTTTTTCTTCTATTGGAATCAATGAGTTGAAGCAAACCGTGATATTATAGATAGAAGCATTTGGACATATATTTTCAGATGAATGACATGGTGCTCGAAAAAGAGATTAAATAGAATTTATATTTCAGATTCCGTCCAGCGAAAGTAATATGAAATTAATCTGCCAGTCTTAGATTAAAATTTTAATAGATAAGAAAGAATAGTTCGAAACGATAGTTTAGGGAAAAAAGAAAAAAAAAACAACCAAACAGATCATGCACCCTGAAGAAACAAATGCGAAGTTAGAACAGGGAACAATTACCATATATGTATATGAATATATACATATATATGACAACACATATACACAATCATACACAGGCATAGAGTTCTATAAATAAACAATCTATAATCAACAAATAATACATACACACAAACACACGCACATACTACCGCCACCAATTACACACAACACACCACACACACAACAACACATCACATCACACAACACACACCACAACACACACATATATATATATATTATATAATAATATATATTGTTCAATTTCTATTTCGCAAATACAGGTTTGATTAATAGAGCTTTAGTTTCGATAAATTGTTGAACAAACATGCAACACATACACACTGAACATCCAGCGCATTGACAGACACACAGAGACATAACAATAACACACATACACACACAATGACACATCACACAACACACACATAAATATAATAGTATATATATATATATATAATATATGTGTGTGTGTGTGTGTGTGTATATTATATATATTGATACAGAATTGGGTATTTACGAAAACCTAGAGATGAACAAATGGAACCACACCACACATAACACACACCAACAGACACACACACACACAATATATATACATACACACATAGTCTTACATATATATACAACACACATATATATAATAGCATATATATACAACACAGACACACACACACACATATATATTATATTATATATAACCCATTTAAACCGTGTTTTTTCATTTTTTCTTGAATATATTAATACCGTCGGATTCCAACTTCCTTTCTTCACGCACCACACACACTAACACAACACACATATATATATATATAATTAATTCATTTTTAATTTCGGTAATTTAAAAAAGAATATCAAAAATTACAAATATTACAATCTCAATCCTGTTTTTTCTGTTCAGTCTGTAGTCTCGATACTTATTTTTGAAGTATTTTCAAAAGGTATGAAATCGCCCAGAACAGATAAGAATTTACCTCAATCTGTGCTACTGCATATGCTGAGTTAAGCGGGGAATCGGGTTCGGGAAGCCGGATACCTTGGCGAATTCTTAAGTCGGGGTGCTCTATCCGACTGAGCTAAAGTTCCAACGTTGATATCGGCACATTTTTAAGTTATATAACATAAAGGTGTTGTGTTCTGTTTTGCTTGTTTATGTCAGTCGATCTATCTGGTCTCTCTTCTCTCTCTCGTCTATCTCTCTCTCTCTCTCTCTCTCTCTCTCTGCTATTTGTCTCTCTCTGTCTGTGTTGTGTGTGCACATATAGTATTATATATATATATATATAGTTAGGTTATATAATATTTATGACTTAGTATATATCATAAGGGTAGTTGGTTTCTGGTTTGATTGTGTTGATGTCAGTCGATCTAATTCTGGTCTCGTTCCTCTCTCTCTCTCTCTCTTCTCTCTTCTCTCTCTCTCTCTCGTTTCCATCAGAGAGTTTCTCGTCGTGATGTTTGTGTGTGCATATAGTATTGTATATATAATATATAATAATTTATATTATACTTATATATATATGTTTACCACACAAATACAGTAGATAATAAATATCGCTACACACATGACTATATATATATACAGAGAGAGAGGAGAAGAGAGAGGAGAGAGAGAGAGAGAGAGATACACACACACACCACACACACACACAAACACAACACACACCACACATAATATATATTAATTATATATATATATATATATATATATATATCAAAGCATAAACTAATATTTAATCACTCATGTGGCAATGCGCTCGTCCAATCATAACAAATTCATATTCAAATCCTTCCATAAAAATAAATATAATATCCCCAAACTCTTCTTTTTTTTTTGTCTCGAGGGAGTTTCCGAGTTGGAAAAGCAACAAACCACCGGAAGTGTCGCCTCCTATTGCTAATTGGCTTCGAAATACCGACACAATTGAATGCTCAGGTTGTCCTACCCCTGAGACCGACCAACAATGGGCTGCCGAGGAGCTGAGCAAGTGGGAAAAATGGGTGTCACTCAAAGGACGCTGCTTAAATAAAGACAGAAAAGAAAAGCAATAAAATGAAATAAGAATAGGATAAAATAAAATAAAATAAAATAAAAACAAAGTGGGGTTGGGAAAAGTGTAAATATTGTGAACGTAACACACATCTTGACGATAATCCAAAATGCTGTAATCGTCTGCTTATGCGTCTCCCTCTTAGACGCCGCCGTCGTCGTCCCCGGGCCATTTGCATTTTTCCTCATCAACTCAAGATAAATTATTTCTCGCATTTATTTAATAGCTAATGAAGATAACTGAACATATGCGGGATCCTAAATAGAATGACTGGCAATGCATGTCGTAGCCAATCATGTGTGATAATACATGGGTGATCTTTTTTTTTTTAATAGTTTTCAATTTTGATACTTTTGAAGCGCCATATGTGGTGGTAAATTAAATGCATGAATGTTATTCAGATTATCTACTTATAATATCTATATATCTAGCTCCTGTCTTTTTTTTGCCATGTTTGCGCGAAATCATCAGGTCCTATTCGTGTATTACATACATGTTATATATATATATTAAATATATATATATATATATATATTATATATACTAGAACAGCAGTATGTATTGAGAAAGGTAGAACTCAACGATATATTATTATATTAAATGTATAATATATATATAAAGTATATACTATATGTATAGTATATAAGTATGTATATAATATGTATAATATAATAGGACAGGGAGTGTCTTACTTACGCTATATCTCATACTAAGGCGTATACAGAGTATATATCATTATTAGCGATGTATGTATGTATGTTATATGTTATAAATATTATATGTGTGTATATATATATCATATATTAGTAATATTAAGACTGTTAGAATCCATAAAAGATATCTATCTAAGCCTGCCCTATATTCATAATTAATTAATCCGTTGAATACACACACCCACACACACACACACACACACATATATAAAGGCGATGATAATATGATATTAATATATTTTATATAGAAATGTAATATTATGTATATATAACTGTAATATATATATATTACTGTTAGAAATAAATAAAAGAGATCTCTATTGTCTTCTCGACTTATAAGTTCACCATATTTTAATTAATGCCGGCTACATTGACCTACACAGCACACCCAGCACAACATGATATATAATAACTTATAGAGATCGACTTATATATTATAGTACTATGCATGTAGAATTAAACTAAAAGGAACGCTCCTTTTAACAATTTTAATAACGATCTTTTCGAGATTTCTGGGAACCAACTTTTTACATTTGGGATGTGAATCCGTAGATTAGTCCTCCGAAGTTCTATTAATCCAAGTACTTCGACACTTCGAAAGTGCATCATCAGGGGGATATGTGTTTATTTCCAGTTTTTTTTCCAGTTATTATATACGGGTTGTGAGGCTGAAGGAGGAGAATTGGATAAGGAAAAAGTGTTATTAGGCAATTTTTGTAAAAATGGTTATTAACTGCATTTGAGAATTGGACTTATTTAAGGATGCCTTTGTTAATTCTACATGTATAAATGAAAAAATGCTGGCCTAAAGCACACACACAGCCAACACACACAAACGACACACATACATAACATACCAATATATATTATATATTATGGTTTCTATATTTATATATATATATATAATATATATATAGACTCTGACACCACACACATCATATATATATATATATATAATTTAATAATAGCAAGCGTTGTTGGGTAGAATCCTTGCGGGATGAGAAAAAACCCGGCAGAGAGGTTTTGATTGTAAAAATATACTACCAACTCAACCAGGAAGAAAAATTTTTTGAAAAAAAAAGAAAAGACAAGATATTCGGTACCAACAAAAATAACTTTGGGAGTATAGTATTTGGCCAAAAGAAAAAACATTTATATGCATATATATGTATATAGATAATATATATATTCATAACACGCGCTAGGAGTCAGATTATTTTTTGTTGGTACGAAATATCTTGGTCTTTTCTTTTTTTCAAAAAATTTTTTTCTTCCTGGTTGATGTTTGGTAGTATATTTTGTGACAATCAAAACTCTCTGCCGGGTTTTTTCTCTCCGCAGGATCTATCCAAACACGCTTGGTATATTAAATTATATATATATAATACTATATGTGGTGTGTGTGTTTTTGGTGTTTATGAAATAATATATATATATAATTATATTTATATTATATATATATAATATATGGTATGTATGGGTATGTGTGTGTGTGTGTGTGTGTGTGTGTGTGTGTGTTTAGGCAGCAGTTTTTTCAATTATTACATGTAAGATTAAACAAAGGCATCCTTGAAAAATAAGTTCAATTTTCAATTGCCAGGTAATAACCATTTTACATGCCTATAACCTTTTCCTAATCCAAATTCTCTCCTTCCAAGCCTCGCACAAACCGTAATAAAATAACTTGAAAAAAACTGGAACATAAACAACATCACCTGATGATGGCACTTCGAAGTGTCGAAAAGTACTTGGGATAAGAACTTCGGAGGACTAAAATTACGGATTCCAATCCAAATGTAAAAAGTTGTGTCAGAAACTCGAAAAAGATCGTTATTAAATTGTTAAACAGGGACGTTCCTTTGTTTAATTCACATGTATATATAGTATATATGAATATATATTATATATATGTTGTGTGTGTGTGTGTCAAACGGATAATTTTAATTGAACTTAAATAGGAAGACATAGTAGATCTCTTTATTGATTCTAAACAGTAAATATACATTACTTAAGTATTATCTGATATTAATATAGTAGGCATACACTATACATTTTATATGCTTATATATATATATTAGCTGATGTATACACTTTATATATATAATTTACGTTGCATGTGTGGTTGCAGTGATGGTCTGGATGATGTGTGCGGGTGTCTGTGCTATCAACCGGATTAATTAATATGAATTTATAGGCATGGATAGAGTAGATAAGCATCTACTTTATGTAGCGGATTGCTTAAACAGTAATATACTATATGTATTAGTATAGTACACACTATATAATTATATAGTACATAACATACATAAGTACAATATAATACCATGATTGTTATGAGGTAAGTAGTATATATATGAGTATATATAAGTATATTACATTATTAAACTATCATTTACATATAACTTACTATAATTATGTATATATATATATATAGTATATACATAGTAATACATAATAATAGGTATATATATCGTGAGTCTATTTCTCATATATATTATATAGATAATAGTTATATAATATTATATAATATTAGTATATATACGGAAATGTCTGATAATTATACATCGAAAAGGACTTGATTGATTCGCGCAAACATTGCAAATAAAAAGACAGGAGTAGATATATAGATCTATATAATCAGTAGAATAGGTCTGGTATTAGTCATTGCCAGGTGCATAAGTTTACGGCACACATGATGGCGCTCAAAAGTATCAAAAATGTAAAGACTATAAAAAAAAAAAGATCACGCATGTATTATCACACATGAGATTGCTACGCACATGCCATTGTCCAGTCATTCTATTTAGGACCGCAGAATGTTTCAGTTATCTCATTGCTATTAAGATAATGCGGAAATAATTTTATCTGAGATGATGAGAATGCAAATGGCGGGGACGTAACGACGGCGGCGCTAAGAATGGGAAGACGCACAGCAGACGATGACAGCATTTTTGGTTAATCGTCAAGATGTGTGTTACTTCAACAAATATTCTAACTTTTCCCAACCCACACTTTGTTTTTTTATTTATTTATTTATCATATTTTATTTCATTTATTTGCTTTTCTTCTGTCTTTTTAAGTCGAGCGTCCTTTTGAGGACAACCCATTTTCACTGCCTCAGCTCCTCGGCAGCCATGTGTTGGTCGGTCCTCAAGGGAGACAAACCTGAGCACAAGTTGTGTCGGTAATTCGAGCCAATTGGGCCAAATAGGGAGGCGACCAACTTCCAGGTGGTTTTGTGCTTTTCCCAAATCGAACTCCCTCGAGACAAAAAAAAAAAAGAAGAAGTTTGGGGAATAATTTATTTTATTTTTATGAAGGATTATGAAATATGATTGCTTATGATGTGGAGACGCAATGCAGCATGAGTGATTAAATATTAGTTAGGCTTGGATAATATATATATATATATATATATATATATAATATATATATATGTGTGTGTGTGTGTGTGTGTGTGTGTGTGTGTGTGTGTGTATCATCTCTCCTCTCCTCTCTCATTCTCATCTCTCTATCTCTCTGTGATATATATATAGGTATGTGTGTATATACTATGTATTTGTGTTGTTATATATATATAATAAGTGAAATATATATATATATTATATATAATATATTATACATTNAGTGGCTGAACAGAGCCAATCTTGAATGAGAGTCTCTGGTGCAATGACGTGCAAACAAAGAGTGATGCTTGCTGGAGTTGCTGTTGTCATCTCTTCCTTTTGGCTCTCTTTTCTGCGGCGGCTTCTCTCTTTCCTTTTTCACCCGTTTCGTCCTTGTTTGACGAGATCGCCAAGTCGCACTTCTTCTGCTCAAGCCTCCCATGTGTTGTGTTGCTGTGGCATTCTTCATGTCCCCTTGCAGAATCTTTAAAGAGCTGGCGCGGGTACTTAACTTATTAATGTATTGCTTTCCTTGTGATAGGTGGGGGCTCCTTGCCAATTGACGTCTTAGGGTTTGATTTTCTTTTCCTTTCCTGCCAGTTTATTACAAAAATTGTGGGTGCTGTTTTTTTCTGGGACTCCCTAATTTACTAGAATAAAGTTCATAATTACCGGAGTGAATACAAAAATGTCTTCCTACCAAAACTGCAGGAAAGGAAAAAAATCAAACCCTAAGACGTCAATTGGCAAGAGCCCCCACCCTATCCCCACAAGGAAAGCATACATTAATAAGTAAGTACCGCGCCAGCTCTTTAAAGATATCTGCAAGAGGGACATGAAGACATGCCACATCAACACCAACACATGGGAGGCTTGAGCAGAAGACAGTGCGACCTGGCGATTCCTCGTCAAACAAGGAACGAAACGGGGTGAAAAAGAGAAGAGAGAAGCCGCCGCAGAAAAGAGAGCCAAAAGGAAGAGGAGACAACAGCAACTCCAGCAAGCATCACTCTTTGTTTGCAGTCATTGCACCAGAGACTCTCATTCAAGAATTGGGCCTGTTCAGCCACTCATGCAGTTGCAAATAAAAGAAAACGAGCGAAAAAGAGAGGAAAGAAGCCGCCGCAGAAAAGAGAGCCAAAAGGAAGAGGAGACAACAGCAACTCCAGCAAGCATCACTCTTTGTTTGCAGTCATTGCACCAGAGACTCTCATTCAAGAATTGGCCTGTTTAGCCACTCATGCAGTTGCAAATAAAAGAAAACGAGCAGAAAAGAGAGGAAAGAAGCCGCCGCAGAAAAGAGAGCCAAAAGGAAGGAGAGACAACAGCAACTCCAGCAAGCATCACTGTTTGTTTGCAGTCATTGCGCCAGAGACTGTCATTCAAGAATTGGCCTGTTCAGCCACTCACGTAGCTGTAGATTTTTATAAAAGTGGACACTACGTGGACTTTAGTAGACAGACGACGGATGACAACAGGGTTGTGAAACAGGTGAACAGTAAATAAAATCAAACTTTAAATAAAAAAAAAACAAAAAATGTATGGATGCACACAAGGAATAAAATATGTAGGGATATTACCCTGCAGTTTACGGTCCAGTTTAGCTTAGTCGCTAGAGCACCCGCCTTGGAACCACAAGGTTTTGGGTTCGATATCGGCCCTAGCCAACTCAGCGCAGGAGTCTATCCCCTTTTCACTAGCGTCTTATGTGGAGCTCCACATCTACCATCAGCTCTTTACCGCACATATCCCTGTGCTTTAAAATCAATTGTATTTTATTTTGTATTCGCTTAGAATAAAACAAGAAAAAAAATTCAGCATTGCCGGTTAAAAAAAAAGCAAAATAAAGTTTTGTGAAGTTTCCCTATGAAGTAAGGAAAACTGTGTTGATTTGAGTTTGAATTTGAGTTTGAGTTTGAGTTTTGTTTAACGGCATTTCAACCTCTGTGGGTCATTTTATGCCAAAAAGGTTACTTTGGATTTCAGTCTTTAAAGTAATGGTTCTATGGAGATAATGTGTTGATTTGAGAAATCAATAAGTTCGAGTTGAAAATAAAAGAGTTCGATTCTTTGAAATATGCCGGGTTCTTTGATTGGTTTTGGAACTTTGGCGATGTAGAACCACCAATCGAAACAAAAGCGTTTCGTCTGTTAGCGGTGGTGGATGTGACAAAGAAAATCAACATTTATTTACACTTTTTAAGATAATTCAGGGTTTGTTTGGACTGAATATTTTGTTAAGTTTTTTGTTGTTGTTTTTGTTGCGTGTTGTTGTTGTTTTTTGTTGTTTTTTTTTAAATGAAAAGTTATGTTTATTTAGTAAACAAAGCGTGAAGCAAAAACATTGAGGAATTTCATTTTGAACAAGATGGGGGAAATGAAAGTAATCTCAAGATGGTAGAAGAGAGAAATAGATGGGGAGGAGAATTCGATCATTAAAGAAATAGAAATGAATAAGGTTTATATAAAGAAGGAAAAAAGAAAGAGTAAGGAGTGAGAAGAGAAAGAGAATAGGGGGAGAAAAGAGAGGGAAGAAAAAAGTGAGTGAGAGAAAGAGAAAGGAAGACAAGAGAGAGAGAGGGGAGAGAGGGGGGGAGAGGGTAATAGGAAATTGATGAAAAGAGAGAGGAAGAGAGGAGAGAAAGTGAATAGGAAGGAAATGAGAGGAAAACAGATAAGAGAAAGAGAAAGGAAAAGTTGAGGAGAGAGAGAGAGAGGTAAGAGAGAGTAATATGAAATAGAAGAAGAGAAAGAGAGATAAAAAGTAGACAGAAAAAGAGAATAGAGAAAAGAGAGGAAAGAGGCAAGAGAGTAATAGAAAATAGATAAAGAGAATAGGAGGAAAAAGATAGTAAGAGAAAGAGAGAGAGAGAGAGAGAGAAAAGAAAGAGAGAGAGGTAAGAGAGAGTAATATGAAATAGAAGAAGAGAAAGAGAGATAAAAAGTAGACAGAAAAAGAGAATAGTTAGAGAAAAGAGAGGAAAGAGGCAAGAGAGTAATAGAAAATAGATAAAGAGAATAGGAGGAAAAAGATAGTAAGAGAAAGAGAGAGAGAGAGAGAGAAAGAAAGAGAGAGAGGTAAGAGAGAGTAATATGAAAATAGAAGAAGAGAAAGAGAGATAAAAGTAGACAGAAAAAGAGAATAGTTAGAGAAAAGAGAGGAAAAGAGGCAAGAGAGTAATAGAAAATAGATAAAGAGAATAGGAGGAAAAAAGATAGTAAGAGAGAGAGAGAGAGAGAGAGAGAGAGAGAGAGAGAGAGAGAGAGAGAAAGAGAAGAAAGAGAGAGAGGTAAGAGAGAGTAATATGAAATAGAAGAAGAGAAAGAGAGAGAAAAAAGTAGACAGAAAAAGAGAACAGTGAGAGAAAGATAGAGAAAGGCAAGAGAGTAATAGAAAATAGATAAGAGAATAGGAGGAAAAAGATAGTAAGAGAAAGAAAGAGAGAGAGAGAGGTAAGAGATATATAGTTATTTACTAAGCTTGGCTTAGATGTGGCACAAGCCCAGATGTATGGAGCACCCAGTGAGAATCAAACTCACTAAAAATGGTCTGCGAATCTAGCTTGCTAACCATTACACAATGTAAGGTGGCTGACTATCAGAGTTATAGTTATTTACTAAGCTTAGCTTAGATGTTGTACAAGCCCAAATGTATAGAGCACCCGGTGAGAATCGAACTCACTAATAATGGGCTGCGAATCTTGCTTGCTAACCATTACACAATGTAAGGTGGCTGACTATCAGAGTTATATAGTTATTTACTAAGCTTAGCTTAGATGTTGTACAAGGCCAGAAGTTTGCGGCGCCCAGTGAGAATCGAACTCATTAACAATGGTCTGCGTATCTTGCTTGCTAACCATTATACCGCTTGAAGTGCCCAGGTAAGAGATATATAGAGAGTATATCTGTGAAACTGTATGTGTAAGAGAAAAAGGAAGAGAGAGAGAGAGAGGGGGGAAGAGGAGGAAGAGAGAGAAATCAGAGATATATAGTTAAATACTAAGCTTAGCTCAGATGTGGCACAAGGCCAGAAGTATGGGGCACCCTGTGAGAATCGAACTCACAAACAATGCTCTGCGAATCTAGCTTGCTAACCATTACACTGCATGAGGTGCCTAAGTAAGAGAGCGTGGAGTATATCTTTGAAAATGAGTGTGTAAGAGAGAGAGAGAGAGAGAGAGAGAGAGAGAGAGAGAAGAGAGGAGAGAGAGAGAGAGAGAGGAGAGAGATATTAAAGACTTAGAGAGTAAAATAAAAGGTTAATAAATATATAGAGCGTGGAGTATATCTGGGGAAATGTGTGTGTAAGAGAGAGAGAGAGAGAGAGAGAGATAGTTATTTATCAAGCCTAATTTAGATGTGGCACAAGGCCAAAAGTATGGGGCGCCCAGTGAGAATCGAACTCACTAACAATGCTCTGCGAATCTAGCTTGCAAACCATTTACACCGCATGAGGTGCCTAAGAGATATATAGAGCGTGGAGTATATCTTTGAAAAATGTGTGTGCAAGAGAGAGAGAGAGAGAGAGAGAGAGAGAGAGAGAGAGAGAGAGAGGGAGAGAGGGGGGTCAAAGATATATAGTTATTTACTAAGCTTAATTTAGATTAGGCCAGATGTATGGGGCACCCAGTGAGAATCGAACTCAATAACAATGGTCTGGAAATCTAGCTTACTAACCATTAGTAAATATAGTTATTTACTAAGCCTAGCTTAGATGTGGCACAAGAGCAGAAGTATAGGGTGCCGAGTTAGAATCGAACTAAGAGAGAGAGAGAGAGAGAGAGAGAGAGAGAGAGAGAGAGAGAGAGAGAGAGAGAGAGAGAGAGAGAGGGGGTCAAAGATATATAGTTATTTACTAAGCTTAATTTAGATGTTGCACGAGGCCAGAAGTATGAGGCTCTCAGTGAGAATCGAACTCACTAACAATGTTATGAGTATCTTACTTGCTAACCATTACACTGCATGAGGTGTCTAAGTAAGAGATATATAGAGCGTGGAGTATATCTTTGAAAATGTGTATGTAAGAGAGAGAGAGAGAGAGATAGACAGAGAGACAGAGAGGAAAGAGAGAGAAAGATAGAGAGAGGGGGGAAAGACAGAGAAAGAGAGAGAGAGAGAAAGAGAGAAAGAGAGAGAGAAAGAGAGAAAGAGAGAGAGAGAAGAAAAAGAGAGAGAAAGAGAGAGAGAGAGATAGAGGGGTCAGAGATATATAGTTATCTGCTAAGCTTAGCTTAGCCGCGACACAAGGCCAGAAGTATGGGGCGCCCAGTGAGAATCGAACTCATTAACAATGCTCTGCGAATCTAGCTTGCTAACCATTACACCGCATGAGGTGCCTAAGTAAGAGATATATAGAGCGTGGAGTATATCTTTGAAAATGAGTGTGTAAGAGAGAGAGAGAGAGAGAGAGAGAGAGAGAGAGAGAGGGAGAGAGAGAAGGCAAGAAAGAGAGAGAGAGAGAGAAAGAGGAGGAGAGATTAAAGACTTAGAGAGTGAAATAAAAACGTTAATAAATAATGGCATCGCAAACAAACCATAAAAGAAACAGTACCGGTGCAGATAGTGTGCACATATTAACAAAAGATGAAGAGTGAAACGAAAAACAAAGAGGTGACGGAAGAGGGTGGGGCAATGAGAGAGACCGAAGCGGTGTTTCTCTTCAAACTATTGTATCGTATAATGTCTATTTTCCCGCCTTTTTTGAAAAATTAACACTCCGCCATTGTCTTTTTGTTGTCGTTTCAAAATAATGATTCGAAAAATAAATGCAGCTTCAATGGAACAGTTTCCTCTCTCCACACCTTTGCATTTGTTTATAGAAACTTTTTTGGTGAATTCTTTCTCAGTATTCAAAGTGTTGCTGGCGTATGTGTGTGTGTATGTGTATGTGTGTGTATGTGTATGTGTGTGTATGTGTATGTGTGTGTATGTGCGGGTGTGTATGTGTGTATGTGGTGTATGGTGAAGGCAACTAGCTATTGACTTACAATGTGTTTGTATATGTGTGTGTAGATCTATGTAAAGGCAACTAGCTAATGATTTATAGTGTGTTTATGTGCGTGTGTATGTGTATGTGCGAGTGTGTATGTGTATGATTGTGTATGTGCGTGTGTGTGTGTGTATGTGTGTGTGCGTGTGTATGGCGAAGGCAACTAGCTAATGACTTACAATGTGTTTGTGTGTGTATGTGAGTGTGTGTATATCTATGTAAAGGCAAATAGCTAATGACTTATAGTGTATGTGTGTGTGTGTATGTGTATGTGTGTGTATGTGCGTGTGTGTATGTGTGTATGTGTGTGTATGGTGAAGGCAACTAGCTAATGACTTACAATGTGTTTGTATATGTGTGTGTGTGTGTGTAGATCTATGTAAAGGCAAATAGCTAATGATTTATAGTGTATGTGTGTGTATGTGCGTGTGTATGTGTATATGCGTGTGTGTTTGTGTATGTGCGTGTGTGTATGTGTGTATGTGTGTGTGGTTGTATAGTGAAGGAAACTAACTATTGACTTACAATATGTTTGAGTGTGTGTGAGTGTGTGTATATATATGTAAAGACAAATAGCTAAAATTTATAGTGTATGTGTGTGTGTATGTGCGTGTGTATGTGTATGTGTGTGTGTGTATGTGTGTGTGGTTGTATGGCGAAGGCAACTAGCTAATGACTTACAATGTGTTTGTATATGTGTGTGCGTGTGTGTATCTATGTAAAGGCAAATAGCTAACATTTATAGTGTATGTGTGTGTGTATATGCGTGTGCATGTGTATGTGTATGTGCGTGTGTGTATGTGTGTATGTGTGTGTATGGCGAAGGCAACTAGCTAATGACTTACAATGTGTTTGTGTGTGTATGTGAGTGTGTGTATATCTATGTAAAGGCAAATAGCTAACATTTATAGTGTATGTGTGTGTGTATATGCGTGTGTATGTGTATGTGTATGTGTGTATGTGCATGTATGTGCGTGTGTGTGTGTGTGAGCGTGTGTATGGTGAAGGCAACTAGCTAATGACTTACAATGTGTTTGTATATGTGTGTGTGTGTAGATCTATGTAAAGGCAAATAGCTAATGATTTATAGTGTATGTGTGTGCATGTGCGTGTGTATTTGTATGTGTGTGTATGTATGTGTGTGTATGTGCGTATGCGTGTGTGTATGTGTATGTGTGAGTGCGTGTGTATAGTGAAGGCAAGTGGTAATGACTTTCAGTGTGTTTGTTTATTTGCTTAATTTATAGTGTATGTATATGTATGTGCATGTGTGTGTATATGCGTGTGTGTATGTGCGTGTGCGTGTGTGTATGTGGTTGTATGGTGAAAGCAACTAGCTAATGACTTACAATGTGTTTGTGTGTGTATGTGTGTGTGTGTAGATCTATGTAAAGGCAAATAGCTAATGATTTATAGTGTATGTGTGTGTATGTGCATGTGTATGTGTATGTGCGTGTGTGTATGTGTATGATTGTGTATGTGCGTATGCGTGTGTGTATGTGTGTGTGCGTGTGTATAGTGAAGGCAACTAGCTAATGACTTACAATGTGTTTCTATGTGTGTGTGTGTGTGTGTGTGTATCTATGTAAAGGCAAATAGCTAACATTTATAGTGTATGTGTGTGTATATATGCGTGTGTATGTGTATGTGTATGTGTGTATGTGCGTGTGCGTGTGTGTATGTGTGTGTGGTTGTATGGCGAAGGCAACTAGCTAATGACTTACAATGTGTTTGTATATGTGTGTGTGTGTGTATCTATGTAAAGGCAAATAGCTAATGATTTATAGTGTATGTGTGTGTATGTGCGTGTGTATGTGTATGTGTGTGAATGTGCTGGTGTATGTGTGTATGTGTGCGTGTGTATGGTTAAGGCAACTAGCTAATGACTTACAATGTGTTTGTATATGTGTGTGTGTGTGTATATATCTATGTAAAGGCAAATAGCTAATGATTTATAGTGTATGTGTGTGCATGTGCGTGTGTATGTGTATGTGTGTGAATGTGCGTGTGTATGTGTGTATGTGTGCGTGTGTATGGTTAAGGCAACTAGCTAATGACTTACAATGTGTTTGTATATGTGTGTGTGTGTATATATCTATGTAAAGGCAAATAGCTAATGATTTATAGTGTATGTGTGTGTATGTGTATGTGTGTGTGTATGTGCGTGTGTGTATGTGTGTGTGCGTGTGTATGGTGAAGGCAACTAGCTAATGACTTACAATGTGTTTGTATATGTGTGTGTGTGTATATATCTATGTAAAGGCAAATAGCTAATGATTTATAGTGTGTGTATGTGTATGTGTGTGTGTATGTGGTGTGTGTATGTGTGTGTGCGTGTGTTATAGTGAAGGCAACTAGCTAATGACTTACAATGTGTTTGTATATGTGTGTGTGTGTATATCTATGTAAAGGCAAATAGATAATGATTTATAGTGTATGTGCGTGTGTATGTGCGTGTTTATGTGTATGTGTGTATGTGTGTGTGTGTGGTTGTATGGCGAAGGCAACTAGCCAATGACTTACAATGTGTTTGTGTGTGTGAGTGTGTGTGTATATATATCTAGACAAATAGCTAAATTGTATGGTGTATGTGTGTGTGTATGTACGTGTGTGTATGTGTGTGTTTGTGTATGTGCATATGCGTGTGTGTATGTGTGTGTTTGTGTATGTGCATATGCGTGTGTGTATGTGTGTGAGCGTGTGTATAGTGAAGGCAACTAGCTAATGACTTACAATGTGTTTGTGTGTGTGTGTGTGTGTGTGAGTGTGTGTATATATATGTAAAGACAAATAACTAAAAATTTATAGTGTATGTGTGTGTAAGTGTATGTGTGTATATGCGTGTGTGTATGTGTGTGTGTATCTGTGTGTGTATGTGTGTGTGTATCTGTGTGTGTGTGCGTGTGTGTATGGTGATGGCAAATAGCTAATGACTTCTTACAATATATTTCTGTGTGTACGAGTGTGTGTATATCTATGTAAAGGCAAATAGCTAAAGATGTATAGTGTATGTGTGTATGTGAGTGTGTATGTGTATGTGCGTGTGTGTATATATATGTGTAAAGATGTATAGTGTACATGTGTGTATGTGTATGTCTATGGTAAAAGCAACTAGGTAATTAGTTATAGTGTGTGTGTGTGTGTGTGTGTGTGTGTGTGAATGTATATGTGCATGTGTCTATAGTGTGTGTATGTGTGTGTCTATGGTAAAGGCAACTAGGTAATTAGTTATAGTGTGTGTGTGTGTGTGTGTGCATGTATATATGCATGTGTGTGTCTGTGTGAGTCTATAGTGAAGGCAACTAGATAATGAGTTATAGTGTGTATGCGTGAATGTGCATGTATATGTGCTTATGTCTATAGTGTGTGTATGTGCGTGGGTGTCTGTGGTGAAGACAACTAGTTAATGTGTGTGTATGTATGTGTGTGTGTGTGTGTGTGTGTGTGTGGTGAAGGCAACTATCTAATGAATTATAGTGTGTATGTGCGCGCGTGTGTGTGTGTATGGTGAAATCAACTATCTAATGAATTATAGTGTGTGTGTGCGTGCGCGCGCGTGTGTATGTACGTATATGGTGAAGCCAACTAACTAATATATAGTGTGTGTATGTACCTGTGTGTGATTGTATGAGTGTGTGTGTGTCTATGATAAAGGCATCTATCTAATGAGTTATAATGTGTGTGTGTGTGTGTTATAATGTGCGTCTGTGTGTGTGTGTGTGCATGTATGTGTGTGTATTTTGTTATTTTTGGTGGTGATGGTATTTGTTTACGTTTTTTGTTGTTGCTGTTGTTGTTGTTGTTGATACTCCTAATTTTTTTTCTTGGTTTTGTTTAATCTATTTATTCGTTTATTTATTTTTTAACAAAATAATGAAGCGTGTTCGTTTATTGTTTATGACCAGATTTTGCGAAACGGATGAATGATGGTAATAACGGGCAAAAATAAAAGATCTTTATAAAACAGATATACATATATATTTCAGTTGTGTGAATGAAAAGAATAAGAATTATTTAGTTGGAATAGCAACAACAATGTTTGGAATGAAATAAAAAATAAAAATTAAAAAAAAAAAAAAACATCACAGAAGCGTAAATAAAATCAAGAACAACAAGAACAACAACAAAATAAAAAATAAATAAAATTTAAAAATAAAATTTAAAAAACAAACAAAAAATAATATTATTATTTATAATAATAATAATAATAATAATAATAATAATAATAATAATAATAATCAATTAGAATGAGAAAGATGATTATGATGATGATTACGCTTGATAATAAAGTTGGAAAAAGGAGGCAAATATACTAAAAAGAAACAACAGAAAATAATGCTGATGATGACTATAGCACAATCATCATCAGCAGCATCATCATCATTATCATCATCATCATCAATAACAATTGCACTGTTTTAACAATCTTCGAAATATGGAGTTCCTACCGGTTTTTGAAAATCAGTTAAAATCCTTTAACTTGTGATTGAGATCTGATTAAAAACCAAATTAATCACTGTTAATGGCGGCTTTTAAGTGAAAACTACAAATACCCGGAAATATTATAAGCGGACACCATCAAGCAGAGATGAAAGAAAAATAAAGCAGAGATGAAGAAAAAAAGAAAAAATAGAAAGAAAGAGGTACCTCAGAATGTCAAGAAAGCTTCTTGAAATCAAACAGTAGAAGAAAGCTAATCAAAACGATAATATTTGGATTGTCTCTCTTATAAAATACTCTGGATCCTTCTTAAACTGGACAAAGAGCGTACTTAGAGCAAAGGAACAAAGACCAAGGACAATTATAATGATGGGAATACAAGAAAACGATGCACAAAGTAATGGTGATGAAGGGGTACTGCACATTCCCCAGAGCTCTAGAATTGGAACTTCATCATCAGATAGTGTCTCGGGTATGACGTTAAACTAAGACCCCAGCCACTGCTTTCTAGCACATATAATAAGGGGTTGGAGTTTGTCATAAGGGGAATTGGGACAGGAATATCATACAGGTGCTAGGGCTTGACGTGACCAGCCGATGACCTCTCCGACCGCCCGTCTAGCCTGAGTAAGGGCCAAAGTGAAGTGTTCCGTGTCATGGACTGCTCAACCATGTGGAGTACCCCTTCATCACCATTACTCCCAACAAAGATGTGAGGACGTTGATGGCTTTAAAAGAAACTAGCAGAACTATGCGCTCTCCGCCGGGCGCAAGAGTTTCAGATTTAATGTAACAAAATACATTAATCTTATTATAATGGAGATTTGGCATCTGTCTGTCTCTAACTAAAACTACAACATTGCTTACGTTACAATACCCTCAGGCATCGCGCAAGTTTATCAATGAGCATTTAATTCATAGTCAATTTCCTTATTACATAGAATAAACCTTATTTATTAACGAGGTTTCAATAAAAATCTGAACTAGATTTGCCTCAGACGAACCATGTTATTAGTGTTTAAAATTCCTGCAATGTGTCTTATATATCACTAAGAAATAAAGGTTTACATAATTTATGGTGTGGTTAATTTGCATACTGATTTTAACAAAAACGGGTTTAATAATAATTACTTGGTGTTATTGATCTCTAGTAATATTGTTTCATTCTCCAACATATTAAAATCAACCCTATACAAAATTATACATAGGTTTTCTTTTGAGAATAAAAAAAATGATATTATAAATGAATAAGACTAATTAATTAGGTATTAAACCGGGGTTTGTTAAAGCCAGTATGCAAATTATCCACAAAATATACTAGGTAAATCTATTTTTATTGACATATAAGACTTATTGCAGAATTTTAAAACGCATTAATAACATGGGTTGTTTTGAGGCAAATCTACCTTAGCCGGACTTTAATAAATACTTCGTTAGTAAATAAGATGCCAATTAGAATTATATCAATGATTATTTGATAATAATTTGCGAATATAACGTAAATAAGAAATTGAATTGTGACGTCGGTGATGACATGGTTTCGGTTTCAGACACATAATCTTAATTATAATATATGAGGAGGCCGGTTAATATCATATAAAACGAGGAATTTCAGGGATTACCACCGATAGTTGGTTGGTAATTTCGTTTACGGTATATCAGCCCTTTTCGGGTCATTAAATGCCAAATCAAGTCATTTTGATATTCGTTTTCTTACACTACGTTCTGTTGCTTAAATGGTCACCCATCTAAGTACTGAACAGCCTCATCGCTGCTTAACTTCGGTGAACTATCGGAAACCAATTCTTTCAACGTGACTTGGTCGTAATTCATTAGGGGTTACTAATGACTATTAACGCATTTTTCTTTTAGTATTTGGTTAGTTTTGTTTTACGGCATATCAACCCTTTTCGGGTTATTTAATGCCGAATGAAGTCATTTTGATAA
>CM042173.1:62988331-62998331 GCA_023376005.1 Doryteuthis pealeii
ACATATATATATATATATATATATATATATTATATATATATATATGTGTGTGTGTGTGTGTGTGTGTGTGTGTGGTGTTTGCCGGTATGTTCATGTCAATTAATCCTTTCATATATATCTATGGATTCACGTCTATCTATCTTCTATACATCTATCTCTATCTGCCTGTAAGTTCAAATCAATTCGTTTACATCTTTACACATATTTATCTTTACCTGTTCGTATCTATCTATCTATCTATCTTAAGATGAAGTCAACAATACGAAAAATCTAAATGATACAAATTAACAAGCTAGGGCTTGACGTGACCAGCTGATTGATCGGAGGAGGCCTCTCCGACCGCCCGTCTAGCCCAAGATAGGGCCAAAGTGGAGTATTGCAAGTCATGAACTGCTCATCCACCTGGGCTCCATCTTTAAGCATCACAGGTCGCCACCTACGGCCAACAGGTGGCCCCATTGGGGGAGTCTTACCCTTCTGCAGAGGTGCAGTCGGTGCATTCTAACGCCCCAGCCGACTGGGCGGTATTAGATAGGAATACTTGATACCAATATAACAGAGTTTAAACAAATGATTGATATAAACACAAATGTGTTACTAAGAATTCTCTGCAATGGAACATTAAAAATACTAGCAATTATATGCACCCTCCGGGTGCAAGTATTTAAGTTTTAATATAATAAAATATCATATAAAATTAGAAAGGCTAATGAAACTGAATAAGAATGCAGATAAAAAGATTTGGAACAGAGGGGATATAATCGAAAAATAGAACAACTTTGAGACTAACTCTTCCATCATTTTACATTACTCCCGTCTTTCATTGCTAAATTTTCCTAATTTAACTATTTAGTTAAAATAAGAAGTAAAGAATAATATTACAGTTATTTCTTGTTAATGGATTTCTTTTAAGATTTGTCCCCGAGATTTTTGCTCATATTCAATAAGATAAAACCAAACAATTAGAAATCAATAATACTAAGTATATATTTATTAAAATCAATTTTTTTAAGATCAATATGCAAATTAGCCTTCCCTTTCACACTGTAAACCGCTATTTTGTTGTATATATAAATACAACTGCATGATATTAATATGTAGATATGATCAACAGTATTAATGATGTAAAACAATTTTATTAATAATTGAGGTTTAAATAAAAATAAAATCATGGAGAATGTGATGTAAATAACAAAGGGAATTGGGACTTGAGTTGTAATATAGTTTCCGTTACAGACAGACAAACACACAATCTCCATTATTATGATTTGAGTAGTAATATAGTTTCGGTTACAGACAGACAAACCCACAATCTCCATTATAATAAGAGATATTTCTCTGAATTTTTAAGACGACGCTTGATAAATTGTATTATTTTGATTATTGGTACTATTGTCCTCATCTTTATTGTTATCTACACAACGTTTCGGTCGATATGCTCTCCGGTCTTCTTCAGTTGTTTTTGTCGAATTCGGGAACCTTCTCAGACTCGGGAACCTTCTCTTCGAACTCGAGAAACATCTGAAGAAGGCTGGAGGGCGCATGGGCCAAAACGTTATGTATATAATAATAAAGATGAGGACAATAGTCCGAATATCTTAAATAATACAAATTGAAAATATAGTTAGAAATGAATCGAATTTCATAATTAAATAACCCAGTGAAGAAAATGAATTGATCTTACTTATTAAGAAAAAGAAAGAAAGAAAGAAAGAAAGAATGTGAAAGAAAGAAAGAAAGAAAGAACGTGAAAGTAAAAGAAAGTAAAGGAAGAAAAAAAGTGAAAGAAAAATAAC
The DNA here is from genome assembly GCA_023376005.1 of Doryteuthis pealeii. Lineage (NCBI taxonomy): Eukaryota > Metazoa > Mollusca > Cephalopoda > Myopsida > Loliginidae > Doryteuthis > Doryteuthis pealeii. The sequence continues at coordinate 62,990,128 of CM042173.1, forward strand.
GAAAGAAAGAAGAAAGAAAGAAAGAAAAAAGAAAGAGAAAGAAAGAAAGAAAGAACGTGAAATTTAACAATACTATAGAAAAAAGGTGAGCGTGTTTTTGTTCTGCTGGGGAAGGGGATACTTAGCCAATCCTTATTGAAAAGAAATCTACCCGGAACACTTAAATAATATTTACTCTTCAAAAGACCAAACTTAAATTTTGAGCGTGTGGATAGTTCAGTTCCTTTTGTTTGTATATGTTTACGCATGAAAATATTCAGAAAGAAAAAAAAACTTCCCTAAAAGGAATGACACTTTAAATTGCAACCTTAGCAACACCGGTCTGCGTGCTAGATAAACGTATATCTTATAGTCTGGTTACTATTCCGACCGGAGGTAGCCTGCTATGTTTAGTCAAACTGAGGAAACGTGATACGTCAAAACACGGTGTCTGTGGATGACAGAGCGTATATATATATATATATATATATATATATATATATATATATATATATATATATATATATTGGGGTTCAATGAACACCCCCACCCACCATAATCTCGGTTGGGTGACATTTTAAATGGTAATCTCAGCAAAATTGTTCTGGGTGCTAGATTAAGCATATCTTGTTACACCTAACCCACTGGAAGAGATGTTGAACAGTTCATAGTTCAATTCTGTTTGTTTGTATGTTTACGCATGTAAGTGTTCAGACCGAAAAAAAAACTTCCATAAAGGAATTGTAAAATATCCGTTAATTACGATGGATTGCAACATGGAAACCATAATATATATATATATATATATATATATATTATATATATATATATATATATATATATATATATATATATATATATTGGGTTTCAATGAATATTCTCGTGTGGATGACACTTTAAATGATAACCTCAGCAATATCGGTCTAGATAAAGCATATCATGTTACACTAACCACTGGAAGAGATGTTGAACAATTCATAGTTCAATTCCTTTTGTATTTATATGTTTACACATGAAAGTGTTTAGACAGGAAAAAAGACTTCCGTAAAGGGATAGAGAAATCTCCGTTGATCACGATGGATTGCAACATGGAAATCGTAATATATATATATATATATATATATATATATATATATATATATGTGTGTGTGTGTGTGTGTGTATGTGTGTGTGTGTGTGTGTGTATTGGGGTTCGAGGAACACCCCCACCCCACCATATTCTCGTGTGGATGACACTTTAAATGATAATCTCAGCAACATCCGTCTGGGTTCTAGATAAAGCATATCATGTTACACCTAACCCATTGGAAGAGATGTTGAACAGTTCATAGTTCAATTCCTTTTGTTTGTATATGTTTACGCATGAAAGTGTTCAGACAGGAAAAAAAAATTCCGTAAAGGAATTGTGAAATCTCCGTTGATTACGATGGATTGCAATATGGAAGGAGTCAGTATTTCCGGAGGAGAGAAAACGAAAGTAAATAAATAAATAGATAAAGTAAGTAAGTAAATAAATAAATAAACGTCGGATGTTTGGGTGACTGGTTTTATATGGATAGGAAAGCAATTACTTGAACACTTTGTGCGATATGAAAACTCGATTCTTTTCGTTTATTCTTTGTTAAGGCAAAAAAAAAAAAAAATTGGGATATATAAAAATGAATACAAAAAAGAAAAATGAAAACTTAACAAAAACGTTTGCGACGTAAGAAAAAAAGAAAGTATATGAAAAAATAAATTCAAAACCAAAATAAAAATAAAAAATAAAGAAAGGGTATCCAATACTTAGGAATATACAGAATCTAACACAAAGCAGACATGACAGGGTAAAGCATAAAATGAATCGCTGTGCAAAAAAAAAAAATGTCATCACCACTTGGGAAATCAAGTGTCATACTCAGATATTAGGTAGGTGGGTGAGGTCTCCGAAAAGAGTGAAGGGTTATGTGAGTGGAGCTGGGATAGGCTTAAGGTCCTCCAATGCAAGAAGTGGCGCACATAGGGCATTGAGTAACATGACTGCTGTTTTTTTTATATCTCTTTTTCTCTCGAATAAGGATATCATTGGACGTATTTGTATAAGTAACAGAGTGAAAAAAAGAATAAAAAGAATAAGAAATAAAAGGGAAAGAATAAATGATATGTAGTAGGTGTGGTTAAATATCAGAGGAGGAATAATAAAAGGAAATAACAATAAATTGGAGATTGGAAGAAAATTCTTACGCTATGATAGTAATGTTAAGAATATAAATTAAAGTATAATACAAACTAATATTAAAGGGGTAATAAAATGTAATAAATGGTTGAATGACACAGCATGAAGCGAGGGAATTTGATGGACGATGTCAGATGAAAATAAAAGAATAAAATAAAGAAAAGAAAAGGAGTTGAGAAAATAAGGAAATAATAAAAGTGGAGAATAAAAAGCAAAATAAAAAATAAAAGAAACATGTAAATGAAAGCTTGAAAATAATGATATAAAAAAAGGTAGGAGATGATGGGAATGTAGTTGTTGGATAAAGAAAGAAAGAGAGAGAGAGAAAGAAAGAAAGAAAGAAAGAAAGAATGCAGTGTCTAAAAAGAAAGAAAGAAAGAACGAAAGAATGCAGTGTCTAAAAAGAAAGAAAGAAAGAAAGAAAAAAAGAAAGAAAGAATGCAGTGTCTGAAAAGAAAGAAAGAAAGAAAGAATGCAGTGTCTAAAAAGAAAGAAAGAAAGAAAAGAGAAAGAAAGAAAGAATGAAAGAATGCAGTGTCTAAAAAGAAAGAAAGAAAGAAAGAATGCAATGTCTAAAAGAAAGAAAGAAGAGAAGAAAGAAAGAAAGAAAAGAGAAAGGAAGACAGAAAGAAAGAATGCAGTGTCTGAAAAGAAAGAAAGAAAAAAAGAATACAATCTGTGAAAGGAAGAAGAAGAAAGAAAGAAGAATGCAGTGTCTGAAAAGAAAGAAGAAAAAGAAAGAATACAGTCTGTGAAAAGAGAAAGAAAGAAAGGAAGGAAGAATGAAAGAAAGAAAAATGAAAAATGTAGTGTTCGAAAAGAAAAGAAAGAAAGAAAGAAAGAAAGAAAAAAAATGAAAAGAATAATGCAGTGCCTGAAAATAAATAAACAAATAAAGAAAAACAAAAAAAAACAAAAAAAAAACAAGGAGATGCGATTGAAAGAGTCCAAAATATTTGCAACAAGAAGAAGGAAAGGATAAAAGAAGAAATCAATTAAGTCGAGAAAACATAAACAAAGAAAAAAAAAAAGAAAAAGAGACTGTGATTGAATAGTAAAAAAAAAAAAGATTTGCACAAGAAAAAAGAAAGAAAGGAAGGAAGAAGAGAATGCAGTGACTGAAAAGAAAGAAAGGAAGAAAGAAAGAAAGAAGAAAGTAAGAAGAAGAAATAAAAAGAAATTACAAATCAAAATAAGAGTGGATAAAAAATTAAAAAACAACAAAAAAAAGGAGACTGTGATTAAAAGAGTCAAATATTTAAAACAATGAAAAAATAATAAATAAATAAATAAAAATTTTAAAAATTAAACCAAAATCAAAATGAAATATAAAGAGGGAAAAAATGGAAGGAAGATGACGAAAACAAAAATTAAAAAAAAAAAGAAAGTTTTTCGGTTTATTAGATGAAAAAAAGGGCGGGAAAAATAAGAAGTATATAAATAAATTGTGTCAAGTTAAGTTAAAATAACGAAAAATATTTTAACTTAAAGATTCTCAAAAAACAAAAATATCGGTAGACAAGTAGAGGATTTCTTTCCGCGACCGCCCCCCTCTCAAAAAAGAGGAGAAAACAAGGTTGACGTTTGGCGGGTGGGATGTGGGGGGGGTGACGAATATTTAGTGAACGGAGAGAAAAAGTCGGCAAAGATAGTAGTAAAGATAACTGATTAACGGATTAGAGATTAATGGATACCGGAAGAGGAAAAATGGTGAGAGAAAGCGCCCCCTACAAAAAAAAATAAATAAATAAAAGAGTTAAAAGTTAAACAAGATGTAGGTAAAAGAAAAAAAAATCGGAGTAAAATCAAATCTCTTGCTTTACGAAAAAGAAACGTGAAAGATTTTTTGAATTTCTGAGATCATCATCATCATCATCATCATGTAACATCACTTTCTGAGATCATCATCATCATCATCAATATAATCATCATCAATTATGTAACGGAGGTAAGCGAAGTTCCATTAAGGGCCGGTTAAGCTCGGTCGGTAATTAAAGCAAATTAGCGTTATCGCTTCCGCGCACTCAACCCCTCTTTTCATCTTTCCTCGCTCTCTGTCTTTTCTCTAAACTCTTTCTTTCTTTTTTATCATATTTTTGTAAGTAGCATGTCATTTTTCTCCCCTTTCTTTCTTTATAATAAAAACGGAATGGTTTATTATTAGCTGATGTGATGACACTCATAAGACATAAGAAATTCGACAACTAAGCGACACTAGATAATTAAAATTTACATTTCATCTTGGACAATTTGTAAAGTCTCACTTTTGACCAGAGGGCCTTGCAGGATGATAACGGTCGGAAGATTAAGGAACTAGCGTGGTAATATGAACTATACTAAATTAGAAATACTAACAGAATTAAATAAGAACCCATATAAAAATATTACACTCATTACAAAGAGTGTTCGACTAGGAACATCAAGGTTCCTTGTTCGTATAACGGCTCCTCGCCAACTCAGCGTATGAGTAGCTCAAGGATCTAAGTGGTAAAGTAAGGAGCTGATGGTAGATATAGCGCTCTACCTCAAAAGCCAAAACAATCTCCTTGGTCTAGCGCTAGTGAAAAGGGGATACATCCGGTGACTTTACTTACTTATTCTACAAGAAAATGAGTTAACCTTCAATTGATGGATTTATTTATTTTAACGACATTTCAACCCGTCAAGGGTTATTTTATGACTAGAGGTTAAGGAATCGCTAAAACTATCTCCTTGGTCTAGGGCTAGTGAAAAGGGGATAAACTCCTTCGCTGTCTAGCTGATACTGACTTTAGTCCACCCCAAACGACTTTACTTTACGTACCATAAAGACTATGTGGAAAAATATCTTCTAGAAAAATAATATTTCATTTGGTTTGGTTTCGTCGTTAATTGCAAATAAAACTTCGTTGGTGATTTAATGCTAAAGTCAGGAGAACATTAGGGGTACTATTTTACCCATTACTGGGGGACAATGGGGTTTATACCTTGCCCAAAGGTATGTCCGAAAGTGAACCTAATAGCACAACAAGAGTTCGAACTCACTTTTATAGGATAACAGACCCAGTACGTTAACCACTGTTATATTTCTTTAACTAACAAAACTATTTATACTGACTTAATAAGCTTCATATCTACGTTAGACGTTCCCAAAATATTATTTACATATAATATAATTCACATATTTACATATTCACATAAGGGAGGATCAAAGTGTAGTATCTGTTCCAGATTCTATGCTTTGAGACATACCTTTGTAGGGGATTATCTTCCCTTTGCCTTGAAGAGTTATCTTCTCGCTGCGTTGCCGTTTTTTCCCACTAGGGGACCTCTGGTATTTAAGCGCCTGGTTTGAACTTGTCTTCCTTTTTTAGCTGGATCTTCTAAACGAACTGCTATGGGGTAGAGTCTATCTACCCCCTTCTAGGTAAGTTTTTACCTCCCCCCTTATTTTACTGTAAGTCCCTTATACAGCATGGACTATCCTTTAGTTCCATGTCTGTGACATTTATATTTTACGTACATAGGGTATCTTGTTTATACCTAAATATTGTATATGTATTTACATGTTCTATTCTCCTGTACATTATGTATCTCATCGTTTCCTTGTGCTGTTATATATATTAAATGTTTTGTCTCACAACGTGTCGGAATTGTATGTTCATTAATTAACTTTGAATCTTACACCTTCTATACCCGGCCTCAGCTGGGGGTCCAGCTGAGGCCGGGTATAGAAGGTGTAAGAGTACAATTATTAGCGTCAATCGCAGGGGGCCATCCCCCAGGCAATACCTGCCCCCTTGGGGGCGGAGCTGGGTTTATTGCGCAGCACCTGAGGCGCCCCCCTTGAGGGGGAATGCCGAAGGGATCGACGCAATTTCTATTCTTTCCCACCTATGAGCTTCGGCTTGTGGGTGGGCCCGCGTTAAAACGAGGCCTTGTGCCAGCCCATACAAGTGGGGTATTAGGCAATACTCATATAATATAATTCATACATTTTTTTACATTTTTTCTATTAACCTATAGATGGCACCCTAACAGGCACTACTACTCCGGGTCATATTGGACCCGGGAGCAATGGGGATGAAGGGTTGCTCAACATTGCACAAAGCTCCAGAACTGGAACCTCACCATCAGATAGAGTTTAGCGTCATTCCCAGAACGATAAGACCATCAGCCACCACCCTCTAGCACATATATGGTAAAAAGGGTAAGAGCTTGCCAAAAAAAGCAATAGGGTTGGGTCAATCATATAGGTGCTAGGGCTTGACGTGACTAGCCGATTGCTCGGAGAGCGGCCTCTCCGACCGCCAGTTTAGCCTAAGTGGAGCGTAGAATGTCATGGACTACTCATCCATTGGATTCCGTTCTTAAGCATCACGGGTTGGCACCCACCGCCAACAGGTGACCCCATTGAGAGGTGCAGTCGGTGTGTTCTAAAGCCCCAGGCGACAGCTATCTTTGTAACAAAATATACTTTACCTACATGCATGTATTTTAATTTCAACATAATGAAACAAATATTTAAACGACAAATTTTTTTATTTGTCTGAATTTTTGAGATGAGTCTTTTGAGTCTATGAATGAAAAATAGACTTTTTTCTCAGAGAAATTTCAATCGTTTAGGTGGCGGGGAAAACTTTAGAAAAAATCAAAGAAATTTTTTTAAAACACAGAAAAATACAATATATATTATATATATATATATATTATATAATATATTATATATTAAGTAAAGAAATAACAAAAGACTTAGAGATTTAGCGTTATAGTCTATTTTCAGGGAGCTTAGACAAAGTGTCTAACTCTCCGACTCATCTATTCGGGAGAGTTTGTTATTTTTTACTTATATATTTGCTCTGTGACTCTAACATTAAGAGCACACATTGAGCTCTCAAACTGCGACAGTTTTTAAAAATAAAGATTCTTCTCTAGACTTTTGGATTATATATATATTATATATATATTATATATATATATATATATATATAGAGAGAGAGAGAGAGAGAGAGAGAGAGAGAATAGAGAGGAGAGAGAGAGTTAAATCAAGATCATTATACTTTTTACATATTAAACTATGAAAAGATGAGTGAGTGTGTGTCTGAGAGAGAGAGAGAGAGAGAGAGAGAGAGAGAGAGAGAGAGAGAGAGTGTATGTATGTGTGTGTGTGTTGTGTGAGAGAGAGAGAGAGAGAAGAGAGGAGAGAGAATTAAACCAAGATTATTATACTTTTTACAAATTGAACTATTAAAAAGGTGTGTGTGTGTGTGTGGTGTGTGTGAGAGAGAGAGAGAGAGAGAGAGAGAGAGAGAGAGAGAGAGAGTGAAAGACAGAGAGTGAAAGAGAGAGAGAGAGAGTGAGAGAGAGAGAGGAGTGAGTTAAATCGATTATTATATTTTTACATATTGAACTTAAAAGAGTATGTGTGTGTCGACCCTTAGCCGGGGGGCGTTTTGACTGGGGCGGTACGTCTGTCAAACGGTAACGCAGGTGTCCCAAGGCGAGCTCAGCGAGGACGGAAACCTCGCGTGGAGCAAAAGGGCAAAAGCTCGCTCGATCTCGATTTTCAGTAGAATACGGAAAAAAAAAATTAGATGCTGTATTATAATCATAAATTACATAAATATATTAAAGGTTTTACATATCTATTTATATCGTCAGGTGATGATGTAACAAATGCATTGTTTAACATCTTCACCTGACGATTGCCTCGCATGAAACCAATATTGGTGTGAATGTTCCTTTGTCATCAAATAAATAGATATGTAAAACCTTATACATTTATTTTATTTCATTATATAATATAATAATATATTATATATATATATATATATATATATATATATTAGAAGAAATAGATACAACAGAATCCTACTCGAGGTTCATCGCTTAGAATCATCAGGGTTAATCCACTGAATTAATCCGATGTTACCGTGCACCTCCAAACGATCGTGCCCAGTTATTCACCCGTAAGCCACCCTTCGACTTTACTTTACGTACCATAAAGACTATGTGGAAAAATGTCTTCTAG
>CM042173.1:63003331-63024644 GCA_023376005.1 Doryteuthis pealeii
CGACTGCAATTAATCAATATCTTGATTAATCCAGTGGATTTAACCCTGAAGATCCTCATAGTGAAACCAGAGTAGGTTATTACTGTGAACCATTATTATGATATATATATATATATATATATATATATATATATATATACATGAGGAAAAGGGGGTTGGAATGAATCCGACAGAATGAGGTAAAATAAGGAGGAACAAAACTCAGACAAAAATGTGTAGTATATTTCGCTGGAGTTTTGACCTCAGCTTCTTCTGCTTTTAGAAGAAGAAGCTGAGGTCAAAAATCCAGCGAAATATACAACACATTTTTGTCTGAGTTTTGTTCCTTCATTCCTTATTTTACCTCATATATATATATATATATATATATATATATATATATATATACACGCATATATATATATTATATATATATATATATATATATATATATATATATATTGATACTAGTAACCATATCCCATATTATATACAACTTGTATACATTTATTTGTATACTGATGGTATGACATAAAAATGGGAGAAAATATGTCTTTGAAAGTAAAGAAATAACATCTATGAGTTAAAATGTTTATCACATAGACGTTTTTTTCTTAGAGAAATTTCACTCGTTTTCGCAGTGGGGAAAACTTTGTAGAAAAAAAGCAAAGAAAAGCCGCTAAAAGAATAAAATAAAATAAAAACCAGAAAACCAGAAAAAAAAACCCCAAAACAATAATAAACAAAACAACAAAAGATCCATGACACAAATTTTGTTTTAACTAACCTAAAACGTTTTTTTTTAATTTTTTTTTTTTAATCTTTTCTCGACACTCGATTTTCTCTTTAATCTTTTTAGAAATAAATTAAGCTTTTACATATCCTTTAAACTTTCGGTGATGTTAACTGTCACACCCTCGTTTCGATCAATGAAACAGGGGAGAAGAAGTAGAAAGAAGAAAAAAAAATCTCACTGTGACAGTTTTAAAATATTTTTTTTCTATTTTTCTATCGTGAAAGCTAATAACAACTCTCACTGTAAACATATGGACAGCATCAAGTGAAACCTTTTACGTAAAACCTGTTTTTAAGACTTGAAATATATCATTTGTGCCACACCTACCATTAGCTCCTCACGTTACCGCGGAGATCCCTGTGTTACGCTGAATTGGCGAGGGCCGGTATCGAATCCGGAACTACGTGGTTGTTTGTTACAAAAATTACGTGATTCGACATTAAATGACTCGAAAAGGTTTGGTATGCCGTAAAAAAAAAAAACCAACCAGCTAACCAACGGTATCCTCAACCACGGTTTCAGTTATCCGCGGAGGGCGGGGGTGTAAATTATCAAAACTGTCACTTTCAACCACGTTGTCGGCGGGACTAATAATACGCTAACAACCCCTCCCACTAACAGACACACAAAAGAGGGGTTTTGGTTATGACACTAAACTTTTACACTAATAGCACGGGCCTTTCGGGGCCTGTGTCCATTAATGAAATTAACAGCGTTATCCCAGGGGCTATCCCCAGGCAACACCTGCCCCTCAATTTAAAGGGACAGGGTGGGTTTATTGCCCACCGCCTGAGCGCCCCCTTGAGGGGGAATGCCGACGGGATCGACGCATTTTTTGTGTCTACCACCCATGATCTTCGGCTTGTGGGTGGGCCCACATAAAAATGTCCTTGTGTCACGCCCTCATAAGTACGGTGAGAGGCAAATACCTTAAACTTTACGGTGGTATATCATCAGCTGCGATATCATCAACCACGGTTTCAGTTATCCGCGGGGGGGGGGCGTCCAATCAGCAAAACTTTTAACTACTTTGTCAGTGGGGCTTATAATACGCTGACTGTATCAATACCCCAAAAGGGGGGGGGTGGATAGATTTTAAGGCACGCCAACCCTTGTTGGGTTTTTATGCTATGCCGAAAACATTTTGATTTATTTTATACTTGATGGATACTTAATTTCTTTAACACATTTCAGAGTCAACTTTAAGAATTTTCCTTCTTCTGGGTTGGTTGGGTGGTTGGTTGGATTTTACGACATGTCAACCCTTGTTGGGTTACCTTATGCCGAAGACGCATATTGCATTGGTATTCAAGCAATTTTAAAACTCAATTAAAAAAAAACCTCAATTTAAAAAGACTTGAAATAAATCAGCGTTATTCGGACTATTGTCCGCATTTTTGTTATTTGTACAACGTTTCGGCCGAATACCCTCCGGCTTCTTCAGGTATTTCTTGTCGAACTCAGGAACCTTCTCGGACTCGGGAACCTTCTTTTGAAAGCAGTTAGAAAAATAATTAATTAACACAACTCCTACCCCAGCTATGGTTAGCGGAATGAGAACAGGATACCACCGTGGCCTAAATAAAAGGTTAGATTCAAATTTCCGTGATGGCTCCCGAATTACGACAAGAAAGTTCCCGAGTTCGAAAAGAAGGTTCCCGAGTCCGAGAAGGTTCCCGAGTCCGACAAGAAATACCTGAAGAAGACCAGAGGCTATATCGGCCGAAACCTTGTACAATAACAATGAAGATGGGGACAATAGTCCGAATAATGCAGATAATACTAATCTTCAAGCCTCATCTCAAACATTCAGAGAAATTGAAATAAATCATGTCAATTTACTGTGCTTCCAAACCCCTCCGCATGTAAGAGAGGAAAAATGATCTCTATGATTCGTTATCCGCGGCAGATAGGTTCAATGACCTTCAGTCAGTTAAATCCGTGGATAATAGTGAATAGTACTCATAACGTAGATTATCGCCCATAAAGAATTAAACCCGTAATATGTATATGTAATTGAATTTTCTAAATCAAAAAATACCACGATTTTCTTATTTCAAGTGGAACATTTAGAGAATAAAACGAATATTATTAGTTATTATGTATTGCAAAATCTTATAGAAACTGTAATGAAAATGAATGAAATACCTTTGTAACCCCAATAAATACATATTATATATATATATATATAATATATATATTATATTATTATAATGTGTGTGGTGGTGTATATGGTGAAATTATGTATATATATAATGTGTAATATATATATGTGTGGTATGTAGTGCGTATTGTGCATATATATATATATATATATATTATATATACATGTGTATGTTATATATATAGCACAGGATCACCGCAGTAAGTGAGAGAATGGTAGGTGTGGCGCACCACATCAGATGCCAAAACAATCTCCCTCGTCTAGCTCTAGTGAAAAGGGGATAGACTCCCTCACTGTCTAGTTGCCGACTTTAGGCTACCCGACGACTTTAATTAATTTTACTTATGATAATCAATTATTACAACGTGTGATATGTTTACTTAAGAGCTATTGCCAAATAGTTCAATAAGGTATGATGATCTTGATTTAACTCTCTCTCTCACTCCGACTTTACTTTTTTACTTTACTTGTTTACCCGTACCTGCAGTTGCCTAAATGGTCACCCATCTAACTATTGAACATACCCATCGCTGCTTAACTTCGATGATCGAGCGGGAACCACCACAGCTGGCGATGTCCCACTGTAAATAAATAAATTGATAAATAAATAAGAAATCTTCGAATATGCAGCGATTGAAATTGTATTATTTCTCTGATCCCCGTTTTGGATATCATTTTATAAAGGTGCCTTCAGGATATCTCAAGGGTCTAAATCTCTTCGGAGCGGCTTAGCTCGGGGGAAATTTTTACTTATGAACAGTTCGGATTGCATTCATCCTGCGCCTTTGAGTAGATCACAGATTCTAATTCTAATAATCCCCTTTGTCTTTCCTTATAAGGAAATAAATCTATTATCGATCAAACGCACTTTCGAGATCCGCAGGGTCAACTTAGGGAGGAGAGTAAGGAGCGCCAAGGAGAGTAAGGAGAGCAAAGGGGAGTTAGGAGAGCAAGGGATAAAACATTGGAAAATAAGTTGAGTGTTCTACAGGGTGATTAAAAAGTAACTCCCGATTTTAAACTATTTGTTCTTTTTTTTTTTACTAGCGGGATCTTTGGGTATACCACAGTATGATCATTTAATTATTGCAATATTTGATGTTTACTTAAGGGATATTTATTGGTAAATAGTTCAATATGTAAAAAGTATAATAATCTTGAATTAAAAGTAACTGTCTCTTCTAAACTATTTATATTTTTTACTAGCTGGATTTTTGGATATGCCATAGTATGATCATTCAATCATTAAAATATTTGATCTTTACTTAAGGGATATTTTATTGGCAAATAGTTCAATATGTAAAAAGTATAATAATCTTGAATTAAAAGTAACTGTCTATTCTAAACTATCTATGTTTTTTACTAGCTGGATTTTTGGATATACCACAGTATGATCATTCAATCATTAAAATATTTGATCTTTACTTAAGGGATATTTATTGGCAAATAGTTCAATATGTAAAAAGTATAATAATCTTGAATTAAAAGTAACTGTCTATTCTAAACTATTTATATTTTTTACTAGCTGGATATATAAATAGTTTGAAATTGGGGGTTACTTTAAAGTCGATGTCATTATACTTTTTACATATTGAACAATTTCACAATAGCTCTTAAATAATCATATAAAATATTGTAATAATTGAATTGTCATACTGTGGTATATCCAAATACTCTGCAAGTAAAAAAATATAAAAATAGTTTGAAATAGAAAGTTACTTTTAAGTCAAGATTATTATACTGTTTACACATTGAATTATTTGCAATATTTCTTAAGTAAACATATCAAACATTGTAATAATTGAATTATCATAATGTGGTATATCCAAATATTCTGCTAGCAAAAAATATATAAATAGTTTGAAATAGGGAGTTACTTTAAAATCGATGCCATTATACTTTTTATATATTGAACTATTTCGCAATAACTCTTAAGCAAACATATCAAATATTGTAATGATTGAATTATCATACTGTGGTATATCCAAAATATACCACAGTATGATAATTCAATTATTACAATTTGATGTTTGCTTAAAGGATATTTATTGGTAAATAGTTCAATATGTAAAAAGTATATATAATCTTGAATTAAAAGTAACTGTCTCTTCTAAACTATTTATATTCTTTACTAGCTGGATTTTTGGATATACCACAGTATGATAATTTAATCATTAAAATATTTGATGTTAGTAAAAAAGGGCTATTTATTGGCAAATAGTTCAATATGTATAAAAGTATAATATTCTTGAATTAAAAATAACGGTCTATTTTAAACTATTTATATTCTTACTAGTTGAATTTTTGGATATACCACAGTATGATAATTAAATCATTACAATATTTGATATATTTACTTAAGGGCTATTTATTAGAAAATAGTTCAATATGTAAAAAGTATAATAATCTTGAATTAAAAGTAACTGTCTCTTCTAAACTATTTATATTTTTACTAGCTGGATTTTTGGATATAATCCACAGATGATAATTTAATCATTAAAAATTTGATATGTTTACTTAAGAACTATTGCAAAATAGTTCAATGTGTAAAAAGTATAGTATTTTTGAATTAAAAGTAACTGCCTATTCTAAACTATTTATTTTTACTATCTGGATCTGTTGCATAGCACCTTCTTCACTGGCACTAAATAATTATAATATTATATATCTCTTTCTTTAATTCTATTTCTTGGCCGTCTTTAGTATTCTGATCGTCTTTGGTATTTCTTCTATCATCTTGACTTGGTCTGGCGTCTTCTAAGATCTTGCGTCTGGAGTTGACTTGGGGACTTCCGTCTGGTTCTCTGTTAGGGATTTCTCGTTATCAGAAGCCCTGTGTCATTGTTAGTTTTCAGATAATGAACACAAGACTTCGATTTATTTTGATGTTACTTTATTTTCAATCCTCAACCCAGACATCTGCTAACTAACATAGCGCGCGTGAGTTCCAGTGTAAACAGAGCATAAAATGGCCGACCGCTCTGCCTGACGTCCAACTGCAAACTGGGGACTCTGAAAAAGGTCCCACGTGACTTCACGTATTTGGCGGGCTTCTGTAATTTTCCATGGAAGGACCTGGCCATGATATGAAAAGGATCATCCCCTCAGAATTACAGGGGACTGACAATAATCTTATGCAACCGCATAGATTATGGAACAGATCTTTGAATATACCACAATATGATAATTCAATTATTACAATATTTAATATGTTTGCTTAAGAGTTATTGCGAAATAGTTCAATATATAAAGAGTATAATTGCATCGACTTTAAAGTAACTCCCTATTTCAAACTATTTATATATATTTTTTTACTAGCAGAATATCTGGATATACCACAGTATGATAATTCAATTATTACAATATTTTATAAAATTATTTAAGAGCTATTCTGAAATAGTTCAATATGTAAAAAGTATAATGACATCGACTTTAAAGTAACTCCGTATTTTAAACTATTTATATAAGGAGCTGATGGTAGTTGTGGATGCTCCACCTCAGACGCCAAAGCAATCTCCTTGGTCTGGCGCAGTTGAAAAGGGGATAGACTCCCTCGATGACTGGCTGATACTGACTTTAGGCCGCCCCGACGAATTTACTTACTTTACTTTATATATATCTTTACTAGCAGAATATCTGGATATACCACAGTATGATAATTCAATTATTACAATGTTTGATATGTTTCCTTAAGAGCTATTGCGAAATAGTTCAATATGTAAGAAGTAAAGTTGGCGGAGTGGTATCAGCCGGACAGCGAGGGAGTCTATCCCCTTTTCGCTAGTGCTAGACCAGGGAGATTTATTTTGCTGAGGTGGGGCGCTACACCTACAGTCAGCTCTCCACTTTACCGCGAATATCAGATTACCCAATCTGCGCTATTCATGCGATGAGTTGACGGGGGCCGGTATTGAATCTGCAGCCTTGTGATTCCTTGATGGGGGTTTTACTACCGACTGAGGTAAGTATGATAATGCTGATTTAACAGTCTTTCACTCTTTTTTATTTATTTCCTGCTTTTCATATTTTCATTATGTCCGATTGAAACAGATTAGCGTTATCGCTTCAGTGCGCTCATCCCCCCTCTCTCTCTCTCTATCTTTCTCCTATTCTCTTTGTTTCTTTCTTATAATATTTTTCTGTGTATAACGTCCTTTTTCTAACCTTTCTGTCTTTATAATAAAATATAATTGTGTTGCTTATCCGCCGAATTCTTATTTCTAATCAGTATCGTCA
Source organism: Doryteuthis pealeii (assembly GCA_023376005.1). NCBI lineage: Eukaryota > Metazoa > Mollusca > Cephalopoda > Myopsida > Loliginidae > Doryteuthis > Doryteuthis pealeii. Next base: position 63,010,507 of record CM042173.1, read on the forward strand.
CCTCAGCTAAATAATAGACGATTCCGTTTTTATTATAAAAAATAAAGAATAGGAAAAATAGGACATGCTACACAGAAATATAATAGAAAGAAAGAAGGAAAGGAAGAGAGAGAGAGAGGAGAGAGAAGAGAGAGAGAGAGAGAGAGAGAGAGAGAGAGAGAGGCAATGAGCACGTGAAATCGATAACGCTAACCTTTTTCAATTGAACATAATAAAAAGATGAAAAGAAGGAAAGAAAGAAAAAAGTCTGGAGGCGCGTAGCGTAATGTTTAGAGTCGTAGGAAATGGACTCGTCGATCCGAGTTCAAATCCTACACGAAACTGTTTGCATTTCACATATCGCTAATACCCTTTGGAAAGGTATGAATCCAACTATACTCCCTCCAGCTATGAGTAAATAGTAGGGCAGACAGGGCTCTTCAACCTTGGTAATGCAACCTGTCTAGGAGAAGGAAAACTCTGAATTCAAATCTGTTAAACTATTAATTGACCTTGTTCACATCCTGCTCGTGCGGAGGGGTTGGTAAATATATGTATGAAAACCATGTCTTTCTATTTAATGCTTCTCTCTCTCTCTCCCCACTCTCTCTCGCTCCTCTTTCTTTCTCTCTCTCCCCCTCTCTCTCTCTCTCTCCTGCCTCTCTCCCTCTTTCTCTCTCTCGCTCCCTCTCTCTCTCTCCTCTCTCTCCCTCTCTCTCTGCCTCTCTCCCTCTTTCTCTCCTCTTTCTCTCTCTCACTTTCTCTCTCTCTCTCCCTCTCTCTCTCCTCTCTCCCTATTTCTCTCCATGTCTTTCATTTATGCTTCTCTCTCTCCCTCTCTCTCTCCCTCTCTCTCCTCCCTCTCTCTCCTCTCTTCTCTCTCTCTCTCTCCTCTTTCTCCCCTCTCTCTCTCCTCTTTCTCTCTTCTCTCCCTCTTTCGTTCATTCTCTCTCTCCTCTTTCTCTCCTCTCCTCTCTCTCTTCTCTCTCGCTATCTCATTCACTTTTTTCCTTTCCTTATCCACTTTATACTTCTCCTTGTCTCTTTCTTCTTTTCTTATATACGATTTTCCACCACTCTTTCTTTCAGACTAGACTTCTTTTTCTTTATTTTTCTTTCTTCTTTTTTTTAATTTTTAATTTTTTTTACCTACAAACTCTTTTTATCTGCTCTATTAAACTCCGCTTTATAAATTGACATTGTGTCGCATCCTGCTCGTGCGGAGGGGTAGGTATATATATATATATCATCCAATTTGTCTACAGAACAACCTAGTACTATGCATTCCCAATAATCAGCCAATGTTGACTGTTACTAATTCTAAGCATTGCCATTAATGCTAATACAGTTTTTTAGATGAGATAAACTGTGTCTTTTTCAAGTCACAGTTGCACTATAAAATACGTAAACTGCGAATTTCCTATGGATATGTCATATATTAGGAACTGTCATTGTACAAGGGCGAGAAAAAAGTTTTTGCAATATTTTGTTATGTGCTACTTTGTGGAATGTATATCATGTGATCAAAACAGTTCAAACCGTGGTTGGTTAGATTTTACGGCATGTCAAAACTCGTTGGGTTATTTTATACTGAAGACGTTTTGTTTTATTCCTTTTTGACAGGTACTCAATTTTAAAAAAAAACTCATATTGTTCTATTTAAACCATAGATTCAATTTAATTTTTTTTTGTTATTTAGAAATTACGTTGTTTTCTTTTACACTTGTAGCACATTTTCACTACAATTTAAAAAAAAATTTAAATGATAAAATAATTATATGTTTATATACTGATGGTGTACCTCAATCAATCTTTTGCCCAGCTCACTGTGCCGTGAGATGAAAAAGGCGGGAAAAAAACTCTGTTCTAGATAATCCAAATATTAATTAAACTAGCAAATATATGCACCCTCCGGGTGCAAGTATCTAAGTTTTAATGTAATAAAATATCGTATTAAATTAGAAAAGCTAATGAAACTAAATAAGAATGCAGATAAAAAGATTTGAAACAGAGAGGGGGTATAATCGAAAAATAGAACAACTGAAAATTACTCTTCCGTCACTCTCGTCTTTCATTGTTATTTTTTCTAATTTAAGTATTTAGTTAAAAGAGGAAATAAAGAATAAAATGACAGTTATTTTTTCTTGTTAATGGATTTCATTTAAGATTTATTGAAGAGATTGTTGCTTATATTCATTAAAATAAAACCAAACAGTTAGAAATCAATAATACTAAGCACATGTTTATCAAAATCAAATTTTTAATATCAATATACAAAATAGCCTTCCCGTTCACATTGTAAACCGCCATTTTATTGTATTTATAAATATAATAGCATGTTGTTAGTATGTAGATATAGTTAACAGTATTAATAATGTAAAACAATTTTATCAATAATAGAGGTTTAAATAAAAATAAAATCATTGAGAATATGATGTCCCAAACTAAGGGAATTGTGACTTGAGTAGTGATATAGTTTCGGTTACAGACATAAAAACACACAATCTCCATTATAATAAGATAAGATAAACTGTCAAGACGATTCTCACATGCAACTACACGCAAATTCGTAATCTCGATCTATGTCACGTGCTCAAACATCTAACACGTGGGTGTTTTTGATGTCAAGTATAATCATTTAAATATACCCTAACAGGCACTATCACTCTGGGTCAGAGTGGACCTGGGAGTAATTGTGATGAAGGGGTATTCCACATTCTCATTCGTAGGTACCTGCAGTGGTTGGTAGTATCTTGATAGTTGGTGTGCTGACATATTGTGAAGTACTTCCCTTTGTTTACGATTTGAAAGCTGCACAGATGAACATAGAACAGTCTAATTCAAACTCGTTAAGCATAACATGGTGGAAGCAATAAATATATATTTACCCTGATGCTTAAGGACGGAATCCTGGTGAATGAGCAGTCCACGACATCCAGCATTCCACTTTTGCCCTTACTTGAGCTAGACGGGCGGTCGGCTGGTCATGTCAATCGGCTGTTCATGTCAAGCGCTAGCACCTATGTGATTGCCCCAACCCTATTGCCCTTATGGCAAGCCCCAAACCGTTTTTATCAAATGGGTCCTAGAAGGCGGTGACTGAGGGTCGACATGTCCTGGAAATGACCATAAACACTATCTGATAGCGAGGTTCCAGATTTTAGAGGTTTGTAGAATGTGGAGCACCCCTTCATCCCCATTGCTCCATGGTCCACTCTGACTCAGAGTGGTAGTACCTGTTAGGGTTCCATCTATGGGTTAAATAGAAAATGTGTTTATAAAAAATGTTGATCCCTTACTTAGGTTAGACAGGCGGTCGGAAATACCCCCCCCCGATTCAAATCAGCTGGTCATGTCAGGCCCTAGCACCTATATGATTGTCCCGACTTTTTATCAAATATGTGCGAGAAGGCTATGGCTCAGAATCTTAGTCTCCTGGGTATGACCTTAAACTCTATCTGATGGTGAGGTTCCAGTTCTGGAACTCTGGGGAATGTGGAGCACCTCTTCATTACCATTGCTCCTGGAGTGGTAGGGTCCCATCTATGAGTTGAATAGAAAAACGTGTTTATAAAAAAATTGAGTATCCATTAAGAATTGAATGTATTTCAAAACTATTAAATGAACCACCAAGGGTTGATATGCCGTAAAACAAAAATATTTATTGTTACTACCGTATTTGACGGCATATAAGACGCACGAGCATATAAGACGCACCCCCAATTTCCGTTAAATACAGTAAATAATATGAAAATAATTCACAATGAGTTAATACAATATGCCGTTAAAATACAGTAATAATATGAGAATAATTCACAATGAAGTAATAACAATATGCCGTTAAATACAGTAATAATTGGAGAATAATTCACAATGAAGTAATAACAATATGCCGTTAAATACAGTAATAATGTGAATAATCACAATGAAGTAATACAATTGCCGTTAAATACAGTATATGAAAATAACAATGAAGTAATAACAATATGCCGTTAAATACAGTAATAATATGAGAATAATTCACAATGAAGTAATAACACAATATGCCGTTAAATACAGTAATAATATGAGAATAATTCACAATGAAGTAATAACAATATGCCGACAATATATGCCGTTTAAATACAGTAATAATATGAAATAATTCACAATGAAGTAATAACAATATGCCGTGAAATACAGTAATAAAGTGAGAATAATTCACAATGAAGTAATAACAGGGATACTTTATTGCTTTAAAAAGCTTAACAGAAGAGAATACAAATATGACAGGAGATACAAATTAGAGTTTCATACATAGTTACATGAGCGAAATTTCCTAATGGGAAAAGGAGTCTTTTAGTAGAACAAGTCTTGAGGCTGCTGGTAATATTATTATAATATAGATATAATATAATATAGATATGATATTGTAGAAGTTATCCTCCAGATATAGAAACAATGATACTCACCATCGCAGTGGGGTTCTAACTACCGTCGAGTTAGCAGACGAGAACAACAGGCAAGTTGTAACTTAATACAGTCCTTGCATGCTGCTGGCATAATGCAAAGTGGTGGCTGAAGAGTGGGTACTTATCCCTGTTCTTACTAACCCTGAAATCCAACAGCCAATCAGAACTCAGGAAATGAACTTGCCTGAGTTCATAATGGAACAATCCAAAGCTCCATATAAGCCACCTACCAAACCCTAGTTTTAGTCTTGCATTCATCTTGTAACAGAGTTGAATACTTTACACAAAATCCAACAAATATAATATAATATATATATATATTATTATAATATAGAAGGCTTAGAATGACCTTCCACCGTGGGTACATATAAGTAAAGTAATATTCCGACAAAGAAGTTATGAGATATAACAAACAGACTTTAATAGTTGAGCACATAGAAATAGATTCAAACAGGAATACATATACAAATTACAAGTTATACAAAGGAGATACATAATGAACACATATACGAGACAAGGTACTAGAGAGAAAGTAGGACATTTGTCCTGTAGAAGTGATGAAGAGTCCAGAAGGAGTGTCACTTACTTAGGCTGGGGGGACGAAACTCCCCACATAAAAGGTATAATACAAATGTCTAACCAATGTGTCCTGTTTGCTGTCCTGAAGAAAAGAGAGTTAAACTTCGCGCTTTCCTGACTAAATACTCAGGACCCCTAGTGGTTGAAAAATATACACTTACATTTACCTGAATTTTTTAGATGAGGCTTGATAATTAGTATTATTTATATTATTCAGACTATTATTCTCATCTTCATTCAGTTTAGATGAGATAAACTGTGGCTTTTTCAATTCACAATTGTACTATGAAATACCTAAACTGCAAAATTTGCTATGGATATGTCATATATTAGGAACTGTCTAGATGCGAAGCAGCTGAGTGAGAGTTTGTTTATTTCATTTTATTTATTTATTGTATATTTTTTATTTACTTACGTCAGCCGTCAACAAATGTATCTATTTCATTAAAAAAAACGAGAGATCATGATTTGGCGCGATATTTTTAGGAGATTTCTTTTTAGAGAAAACGAACGTAAAAATCAAATTTTTTTTCTAAAAAAATTATGATGTATCGGTATTGTAATGATTTTTCAAAATCTCTGAGTGTCTGCAAGATTTTAAAAAAAAGGACGCCAAAGCTCCTTTGAGAATAAAAACATATATTTCTTTGTTTTAAATATTTTTTCTTATATTGAAAACATATATGTTTACTCACATATACACATTTAAAAAAAGAAAAAACACTCAGAAAAAGAGATATAATTGTGTGTACGTATATAAAAAAATATGTCTGTACCAAAGTTTAAAATGTTTTTTTTTTTATAGAATCACATTTTTTTCTTCTCATTTCATCTTTTTTGATAAAAAGTTTTGATGACATAAAAATAGACCTAAATATTTTACGCGGGAAGATAGGTTAGAAAGAAAATAAAAAAAAGAAGCTACACACACACACACACACACACACACACATATATATATATATATATATATATATATATATATATATATATATGTATATATATGTATTATATAACAATATGCATATATATAATACATATATATATTATATATATATATATATATACTTATATATATACTCCATATATATATCTACTTATTATATATATGACTATATATATATATATATATAACTACATATATATCTACATATACGTATATATAACTAAACACATATATATACTACATACATATATGTAACTACATATATAATATATATATATATATAGCTACATATATATAACTACACACACACACACATACATATATATATATATATATATATATAATACATATATATAACTACATAAATAATACATATACATATATATATATCTTCATATATATAACTACATATATATAAATACATATATATCACTACATATATAACTGCATATATATATATCTACATATATACATATATATATAACTACATATATATGACTACTTATATGTAACTACATGTATATATATATGCATATATATATATATATATATATATATATATATTTATAACTACACATATATATATAACTACATATATACATAATTACATATATATAACTACATATACATATAATTACATATATATATATCTACATATTATATACATATATATATATATATATATATATATATATATATATATATATATATATATATAATAAGTGAAATATATTTTTAATGAAAAAAATATTAAATAAACTACTTTAAACAAAGATGGCGTCTTCAGGGAGACAAAGAAACGTTTGTAAAGTAGAGGAAAGAAGAACATGAAAAAATGTTTTAGAAAAAGATACTTTAACTTTTTTTTTCTTGTTCTGTCTCGAATAAAAAGAATGTTGAAAACCTTGGTTTGGCAAGGTTTTAATCGAATTAGGAGGAGGCGAAAAAAGAAGAGTTCTGACGAGCAAATAAAAACGATGGGAAAGAACATTTGAAGAGAGAAAGGGGAACGAAGAGAATGAAAGAAAAATGCCGATGAAAAGAAGGAAAATTATAAAGGAAAAATGGAGAAAGAGAAAAAAAATGGAAGAAAAAGTAAAAAGGAGAATAAGAAGCAAATGATAGAGAATTTAGAATAAATGAAATTACAACAAATAAAAATGAAGGAAAGAATTGAGAAAAGATTTAAAAAAAAAAAAAGAAAGCAAAAAGAAAAAGGAAAATATAAGATTAAAAAAAAAAGAAGAATGAAAGAAAAGAATAAAATGTCAAAGAAAAAAAGAAGGTAAAGAAAAAGAAAAAAAGAAAAAGATTTAAAGGAAGAATGAAAAAGAAAAAAAAGAAGAAAGAAAGATAGAACAAAAAGGAGGAGGAGGAGAAGGAGGAGGAGGAGGAGGAAAAGGAATTATCTTTCATAGAGAATATTTTCTGAATGAAAGAAAATATAAAATCGCACGTGTTAGCCCAAGAAGGAACCAGTGGTAAGGATATTGTATGGACTGGGCACAAGGCCTCGTTTTAACGTGGGCCCACCCACAAGCCGAAACTCATAGGTAGGAAAACAAAAATTGCGTCGATCCCGTCGGCATTCCCCCTCAAGAAGGCGCCTCAGGCAATAAACCCAGCCCTGCCCACAGAGGGGCAGGTATTGCCTGGGGGGAAGCCCCCTCGGATCGACGCTAATAACTGTACTTTAACCGGGTCCATATAATTCTACTGGAATAACTTCAATATTGGTGAATACATTGTCAGCATCAATAGTGGTTCTTTACAAAGGAAGTGCTAACCAGTTTTCAAGATGAAATCCTGCTACTGCTTTTATAGCAACTGGAAACAGATACTACACCTTGATCCCCGCCTCCAACAGGTAAGTAACCAGTGGTAAGTAGAAGTGAAATCTCTCCGCCATTATCTACCCAAATCAAATTAGGGTTATATAACACGTTGCGTTGCAATTTTAAGTATTTTTCTGACATCCCATCATACCAGATGAACACAAAGTCTGATTATTGTGGAGAGCCACGCACAAACCGAAACTCAAGCAGTGGCTAATGTAAAAATTGCGTGTATCCCTTTGGCATTCCTCTTTAGTTGCACCTCAGGCACCGGGCAATAGACCCACCCCTGCCCAATTTCGATGAGGTAGGTGTTGCCTGAGAGATGATCCCTTGGGATCATGCTAATAGTATATATCTTACCGATCCAGGGGCCGAAGCCACTGGACATAGGGTCCGAAGGCTATGCAAGCATTTGTCGACGAATCAATTATAAGACGTATTTTGTTAACGGCACGAGTGAATTATTTACAGAATATTGGACACATAGCCTAGTGGATAAAGGAGTTAGGTTAAGGCAGTTTTAAGTGACAGTTATTTCTAGATTGCAGGTTCAATCCTGGTCAGGGGCAGCAGTAACGTAGAATAATAATTAACACAGCTTATCACCTGTACCCTAGTTATGGTTAGCAGAAGGAGAACAGGATACCCCCGTGGACTGAATAAAGGTTCAAATGTTCCGTGATGGCTCCCGATTACGACAAGAAGGTTCCCGATTACGACCATAAGGTTTCCGAGTCCGAGAAGGTTCCCGAGTCCGACAAGAAATACCAGGCGAAAATTGTACAAATATGTTGTATAAATAACAATGAAGATGGGCACAATAATTCGAATAATACAAATAATATTAGTAATACTCGGGTTCCTTAATAAATCGATCGTTATTATCTTACAACGCCCTCTGTTTAGAAATGTGAACATCCAAATCGTCCAAGATGTAATGCAAAAGTGTAAATCCTGATAATCTGGTGTTGCTTATCCGCCGAATTCTTATTTCTTATGAGTGTCGTCACCTCAGCTAAATAATGCACCATTCCGTTTTTTATTATAAAGAAAGAAAGGAAAGAAAAGGAAAGAAAAGAGACATATTACACAGAAAACTATAATAAGAAAGAAAGAAAGAAACAGATTAGCAGAAAGATAAAAAGAGGGGATGAGCGCGCGGAAGAAATAATGCTAATCTGTTTCAATCGATCATAATGAAAAGTTGAAAAAAAAGAAAAGAATGAAAAGAGAGAGAGAGAGAGAGAGAGAGAGAGAGAGAGAGAGAGGGGGAAGAAAGAGAGAGAGAGAAAGGGGGAGAGAGAGAAAGAGAAGAGAGAGAGAGAGAGAGAGAGAGAGAGTTAAATCAAGATTATTATACATTTTACTTATTGAATTATTTTACAATAGCTCTTAAGTAAATATATCAAACGTTTTAATAATTGAATTATCATACTGTGGTATATCCAAGGGTCCTGCTAGTAATTAAATTATCATTCTGTGGTATATCCATGGGTCCTGCTAGTAATTAAATTATCATACTGTGGTATATCACAAGGTCTTCTAGCAATTAGATTATCATACTGTGGTATATCCACTGGTCCTACTAGTAATTAAATTATCATACTGTGGTATATCATCAGGTCCTGCTAGTAAATATTATTGGTGGACATCAGCATTTTTAAATTGTCTTCCTTTCGATACTAAGATTGATCAGAAATGAAAAATAAATGCCTAATCACAAGATCTATTTCTTCCGAGCAGTTAGCTCTTCGTATATTCATGCAGTGTAAATACGCAATATATATATTAGACGTTCATACATATCTATCTCACTTGGTTATTATCTATCTATCTATCTATCTATCTATCTATCTATCGTTCAATCTCAATCTATTCACATATATCTGTTTGTTTCAATCTATTCATATCTATCTATCGTCTATCTATCTATTTATGTTTATATCTATCTATTTATGATTACATCTATCTATCTCTCTCTCTCTTCTCTCTCTCTCTCTTCTCTCTCTCTCTCTATATATATATATATATATATATATATATATATATATATATATATATATATATAAAATGTTGTTCTGGTTCCAACGGGAGAAAAATGAAGGTCCGCAAAATGTATTTTGTTCTCAGAAAAGAATTAAAATTTTTTTTCTGAGAACAAAATACATTTTGCGGACCTTCCTTTTTATAATATATATATATATATATATATATATATATATATATATAAGTTTTTTTTATAGTTTGTTTGAAGCCTTGCACGTATGTGTGTAAAATAGAAATTTGAAGGCAATTGACAATGCAATTGGAATAGGTGTTTAAAATGATGTTTATTTACCTTTTTTTTCCAAATATTTTCGGGATAAATCCCATCATCAGAGGTATTAGAAGTACTTGTGTTTTTTAGTACTTATTCCAAGGCGCTGGCGTAATCGTTTGTTGTTTATTAAGTTGAAGGAACGCCGGATATTTGAAAATGTTCGGGTTTTTCCGTGGTTCAAATGTCGGCCCGTTTGTGCGTTCACTCGTGCAGTTTTTTCGAAATTCTTTTAATTTTTGTGACTATGAATTAAGCCTCGCTCCGGCGTAGTGAAATAAAGTTTGTTTGAAGCATTGTACGTATGTGTAAAATAGAAATTTGAAGGCAAAATGAATAAATAAAAATGTATTTTGTTTCTTCTTCTTTTTTTTTCTTCTTCTTTCCTTTATTTTATTCCTTATATTTTTCTCTCCCTTTATTCCACCTGATTCTCCTTCCTTCTTCATTCCATTATTTCCTTCCTTGTTTTTTTTTCTTTCTTTTCCCCTTCTTTCTTTCTTATATTTTCCATTTCAATCTTTTTCCCACTATTTCTTTTTTTTCCTTTTCTCCATCAATTCTCTTCTTCCTTTCTTCATTCCTCCTTTCTTTTTCCTTTCTTTTTTCTTTCTTTTTTTCTTTCTTTTTTCTTTCATTCTTTCTTCTCATATTTTAATTTCAATCTGATTACAACTATTTCTTCGTTATCCTTTTTATTTTCTTTCTGTCTTTCTTTCTTTCTTTACTCAAACAATTCTCTTCTTCCATCCTACATTCTTTTCTTTCTTTCTTCCTTTCTTCATTCCTCCCTTCTTTTCCTTCCTTTTTCCTTTCTTTTTCCTTTCTTTCTTTCTTTTCTTTCTTTCTTTCTTTTTTCTTATATTTTCATTTCTGCTCCCATTATTTCTTCTTTTCCAGAAAATAAAAACATATTTTGTTTCTCCTTTTTCCTTCATCTTTCCTTCATTTTTTTAACCTTTTTAATTCTCCCTTTATTACGTCTTTATTTCACCTGATTCTCTTTCAACACAACCCTCCGTCCATTATTTCCTTCCTTTTTTCTTTCAATTCCCTTCTTTCTTTCTTTCTTTCTTTCTTTCTTAGATTTTCATTTCAATTTGTTTCCCACTACTTTTTTCTTTTTCTTTTATTTTCTTTATTTCTTTTATCCATCGATTCAACACAACCCTCCATCCATTATTTCCTTCTTTTTTTTTCTTTCTTTTCCCTTCTTTCTTTCTTTCATTCTTTCTTTCTTTCTTTCTTTCTTATATTTTCATTTCAATTTGTTTCCCACTACTTCTTTTTTCTTTTATTTTCTTTCTTTTTTTTTCTCTCCATCAATTCTCTTATTTCTTTCTTCATCCCTCCCTTCTTTTGCTTCCTTTTTTTCTTTTGCCTTCTTTCTTTTTTCTTTCTTTTTCTTTCTTTTTTCTTCTTAAATTTTAATTTCAATCTTTTTCCCACTATTTCTTCTTTTTACTTTTTATTTTCTTTCTTTCTTTTCTCAAACAATTCTCTTCATCCTTTTTCATTCCTCCCTTCCTTTTCATTTCTTTTTTCTTTGCTTCTTTCTTTCTATCTTTCTTTTTTTTCTTTCTTTCTTCCTTTCTTTTTTTCTTCTTATATTTCCCCACTATTTTCTTCTTTTTTTTTTTATTTTCTTTTCTTCTTTTCTCAAACAATTCTCTTCATCCTTTCTTCATTTCCCCTTCTTTCTTCCTTTCTTCATTCCCTTCTTTTCCTTCCTTTCTTCATTCCCCCTTCTTTTCCTTCATTTTTTTCTTTTTGCTTTCTTTCTTTCTTTTTCTTTCTTTCTTTATATTTTTAATTTCAATGTTCCCACTATTTCTTTCTTTTTCCTTTTTATTTTTTCTTTCTTTCTTTTCTAAACAATTTCTCTTCATCCTGCCTTCTTTTCCCCTTCTTTTCCCTCCTTTCTTCATTCCCCCCTTCTTTTCCTTCCTTTTTTCTTTTGCTTTCTTTCTTCTTTCTTTCATTTTTCTTTTTATATTATAATTTCAATCTTTTTCCCACTATTTCTTCTTTTTCCTTTTTCTTTTCTTTCTTTTTTTCTCAAACAATTCTCTTCATCCTTCCTTCATTTCCCCTTCCATGCCTTCCTTCTTCATTCCTCCCTTCTTTTTCCTTCCTTTTTTAAATTTTTAATTTTATTCTTTCTTTCTTCTTTCTTTCTTTCTTATATCTTCATTTTAATCTGCTTCCCATTATTTTTTCTTTTCTACTAAATAAAAACATATTTTTCCTTCTTTTTTTAACCCTTTTAATTTTTCTCTTCCTTTATTACATCCTTATTCCACCTGATTCTCCTTCATCACTTCCCTCCATCCATTATTTCCTTCCTACTTTATTTCTTTCTTTCCTTTCTTTCGCCATGTTGACCCTATCGTGCAAAAAATTGCAGCTTTTAAAAAACCATTTCAACAACAACAACGCGTCCATTTTACCGAGCTAATGTTCCGAAACACCTGGAGCCAGCAATTAAAAACCTGCGAACATATCAACAACCCCCATCATCCTATTTCGGGCCCAACCCCACTGCCAGACAATCACCATACGATGCCATCTATTTACCCAGCCCCTCCCTCGTCGCCTGTCACCGACACATTCATTTGTTCATTTGTTCCCGTCAAGACCCTTTCGGTGTTTTTAAAACACACGCACTACAAACGGCTAATCAAACGCGAATAAGCAAGACTCACTCGCTCAGAACAATAGACTGAAACCTTTGAAGCAGAGAGAAGAGAGAGAGAGAGAAGAGAGAGAGAGAGAGAGAGAGAGAGAGAAGAGAGAGAGAGAGAGAAGAGGGGGATGAAAGAGAAAGAGAAAGAAGAAAGACAGAGAGAGACCAAAGAGAGAGATGAGCAGAGAGAGAGACAGAGTTTGAGAGAAGAGAGAGAAGAGAGAGAAAGAGAAAGAGAGTAGAGGGAGATTTGAGAGAGAGACAAAAGAGAAGTGATTGAGAAGAGAGAAGAGAAGAGAGAGAAAAGAGAGTGATTGAGAGAGAGATTGGAGGAGAGAGAAAAAGAGAGAGAGAAAAAAGAGAGAGAGAGAAAGAAAGAGAGATGAAAGAGAAAGAGCAGAGATTGAGAGAGAGAGAAAGAGGAAGAGAAAGAGAGAGATTGTTTTAAGAGAGAGAGGAGAGAGAAAAAAGAGAGTGGATTGAGAGAAGAGAGAATTGAGAGAGAGAGAGAGAAAAAAAGAGAGAGAGAAAAAGAGAAGAGAGAAAAAGAGAGAGATTGAGAGAGAGAGAAAGAGAGAAGAGAAAGAGAGAGATTGAGAGAGAGAAGAGAGAGAGAAAAAGAGAAGTGATTGAGAAGAGAGAAGAGTTAGAGAGAGAGGAGAAGAAAAAAAAGAGAGGAGAAAAAAGAGAGAGAGAGAGAGAGATTTGAAAGAGAAAGAGAGAGATTGAGAGAGAGAGAAAAGAGAGAAAGAGAAAGAGAGAGATTGAGAGAGAGTGGGGGAGAATGGCCCAATTCGTTGGCATAAAGACAACAACACAGGTGACTCGCTGTTTCTATTGTTAAAACTATTTCCCCTTCTTGTCGTTCATTTCTATTCTTCATTGCTGACCCAGAATCACGAGTCATTCATCTCCGCCCAGAAAATCCCGGGGCCCTTGTTTAGTTCCGGTTTGTCTTTCTTAATATTTTAAACAAAGGGGTGGCAGTCAAAGAGGGAGAGAGAGAAAGAAGAGAGAAGAGAAGGAGAGAGAGAGAGAGAGGAGAGAGAGACCGGCAGGTCAGGCAGACAGACAGACAGAAGAGAGGATGTGAGAGAGAGAAAGTGAGAAAAGAGAGAGTGAGGCATAATTTTTTGCGCATAAAAGCTTCGAAACACACAAACACATAGCATCAGAGAGAGAGAAGAGAGAGAGAGAGAGGAAGAGAGAGAGAGAGAGAGAGAGAGAAGAGAGAGAGACCGGCAGGCAGACAGACAGACAGAGAGAGGTGTTGAGAGAGAGAAAGTGAGAAAGGAGGGAGTGAGGCAATAATTTTTTTGCCATAAAGCTTCGAAACAACACC